>CM074719.1:535133066-535245566 GCA_037306005.1 Rhinophrynus dorsalis
TAGTGTTCATGTTTCACAGCCATACGTAAGAATTGGGAGGACACGTTGGTCAAAACATATTCAAAGGCAGAGTGGTAAATTTGTCTTAAATACAGTACTAAGTTTTCCAAATGCTTAGTATTTTTATTCGTTGCTCAGTTTCCATCATGGTGTTTCCATGTGTTGATATTTCCTATTCAAGACACACATACTTGTCCACTTCTTCTATTTCTTATCCATCTACTGTGATTTAACTTGCATTTTGTGGATATTCATCTTCAGACCAAACATTTTGCTTTCCTGTTGTAGATCTTCAATGCCATCTTGCAGTTCATCATGACTACTGGCAAAGAGTATGCTATTGTCTGCAAAACATAAGTGATGTAGGTAGTAGTCTCCATTGATCTTCAGTTAATTTTTGCCCCAATTTAGTTTACAGAAAATTTCTTCTAAACAAGTCGAAAATAGTTTTGGGGAGATTTTGTTTCCTTGTCGGATGCCTTTTTCTGTGTTCTATGCTGATATGAACATTATCCGTGTTGACCTGTATTGATGCAGTTGCATTTTTGTATCTTGATTGGAGGATATTGATGTAAGCTCTGTCTATTCCTTGGTTGATTAGGGCATTGCTTGCGTTTTCTGAATCAAAAGCCTTTTTGTAGTCAATGAAGGCTATGCATAATGTAAGATTGTATTCATTATGCCACTGTATAACTTGTTGTACTATTGTATATGGTCCATTTTGCTGAAACCACTTCTGAAGCCTTCTTGTTTCTTTAGGTTGTGTTGCATCAAGTGTTGTGTTGTGTCCATTGTTCTTGAGAGTACCTTTGTGGAAACGTTGCATATATCTGGCAATATGCTTATTGGTAGGTAGTTTTTCTTAGCTCCTCCTTCTCACTTTTTTTGTGTAGTTGGATGACCAGCATTTTTCCATGTTGCAGGCACTATGTTGAGTTACAGGTATTTTGAAAACAGTTTTGCTAGGGCTCTAAACAAGGGTTGACCTTCAGCTTTCAACATTTCAATAGTGACTTTATCAGGCTCAGCTACTTTGCCATTTTTCTTTGATTGTTTTGCAGCTTCTGCTTCTTCTATCAAAACTTGTCACACAGCTTAATCCTTATAAAGATTTTAATACAATTCATCACTCATTTTAATATTTGTTGTTGAGTTTTTACTGTTGTACCATATCCAAGCTTTAATGCAAACATTTGGCTCCTATGTGTGGCCACCTTTTTTTTCCCCCTCATTCTTTAGCTCTTGATTTTCTTCTAGTGTCCTTTTGATGAGCTCAACATTGAACTTTCACATTTCTTCTTTTATGCTTTTTATGGTCTTGCAAATTTCTACATATTCTACCATGATTCTAATATTGTAGTTTTGCTTAATTATTTTGCTGTTTTTCATCATGACCGCTATTTCTTTTGATATTTGTTCTGTTACAGAGTAGGTACAAAGGCATGGGCAGTGTCTACAATAGTCTCTAACTTTTTCATAGTGTTTTGAAGGTCTTGCAGCACATTGGAGTGATTGGACAGTACTAATTTAAAATTCTTATGATTTTTCAATAGATGGCTTGTGTCATTCTTCAAGTTTGTGACTTGATAATCTTCATTTCTTTCTTGCAGTCTGTTTTGATTTTTGCTTTCACTAGACAATGGTCACTTCCAACTTTCAAATGATAAGACTGAGCAGTCCATGAATATTGCTTTATTACTTGCAAGTATGAAGTCGGTTTCACTTGTATTGCCATTTGGACCTTTCCATGTCTATTTTATGTGGGCCTTTTTCTGTAGAACGAATTCATGATGTACAAGTTTTGTTCTTCTGCAAATTAGATCAGTTGTCTCTATCATCTCTTTTTCCAGTTCCAAATGGCCTGATCGATTTGTTTCACTGCTTTGGATCTTGCCAGTTCTCAAATTGAAGTCTGTTATAAATTTGTAGTGGTAATTATTCTGTTTGTAGAGGCTTTATAAATCATAAAATTTTTCTGTTTCATCATCAGTGTCTACTTTGTAGGAGCGTAAAGTTGAATGATTTGAAGAACATAGGTACTGTTAGGTTTGATAGTCCGCAATTCTTTCATAAATACTTTCTACTTTTATAACTGAATCTGTCAGTCTTGTTGTAATTAAAAATCGGATTCCTCCTCATCGTCCATCATTGGTTCCTTTATGGCAAAGGCAGTGTTCATCTTCTGTATGTGACCAAATCTTTCTTTTTTACGAGTCTCATAAAAGCCAATAATGTCTCAACTGATGTTATTCAGTTCTTGTACTAATTCCTCTAGACGTGAAACTGTAGCCATAGATCAAATGTTAGGCATTCCAATGTCTAAAGTCCAAAGGCAACCTGATGGGACCCAGTGATTCTTATCACCCTCTGCCACCGAGCCGGTCTTTCTGCTGCTGTAGGTAGTATCTTGCAAGCCTCCAGGGAATGAGGGCCATTTATTTTGTTGTAAATACATGTTGAGGGAATGCCACGGTCATCCAATGTGGGTTGGCAGATTTTGATCGAACTTTGTATGTGTATATTTATAATTTATTATTATTATTATTTTTTAAGCAATGGTTTTAAAATAAAATAACCACAATATGTGCACATTATCTGTATACATTATCATAGCTGCATAGTAGTGCAGCTGTAGATCATGTGAAATGGTTTATTTTGTAATGCTTATAACTTTTGAGCACATTGAAAATTAATGGTAAAAACGGGAGTTTAAAGGGATAGTAATGTTCTAAAATAAATGTAGATCCAATTATTCTTTATTTCTGTGCCATGTAGAGCTATATTAGCTATATTTTTATCAATTAACAAAATGCAAAGTGAATGATCTAAATCAAAGGTACATTTGCACACAGTTTGTTAAGGAATTCAGCAGGTAGGTTGTTCCAAACATCTTGGAGAACTAAACACAGTTCTTCTGTGGATTTAGGCAGCCTCAATTGCTTCTCCTTCATTATGTAATCCCAGACATACTCAATGATGTTGAGATCAGGGCTCTGTGGGGGCCATACCATCACTTCCAGGGCTCCTTGTTATCCTTTACTCTGAAGATAGTTCTTAATGCCTTTGTCTGTATGACTGGGGTTATTGTCATGCTGTAGAATAAATTTGGGGCCAGTCCAGTGCCTCCCTGATGGTACTGCATGATGGATAAGTATCTGCCTGTACTTCTCAGCATTGAGGAGACCATTAATTCTGACCAAATTCCCAACTCCATTTGCAGTAATGCAGCCCCAAACTTGCAAGGAACCTACATCATGCTTAACTGTTGCCTGCAGACACTCATTTTTGTACCGCTCTCCAGCCCTTTGGCGAACAAGCTGCCTTCTGCTATGCCAAATATTTAAAAATTTGACTCACCATCCATAGCACCTGCTGCCATGTTTCTGCAACCCAGTTCCTGTGTTTTTGTGCATAGGTGAGTCGCTCGGCCTTGTTTCCACGTCGGAGGTATGGCTTTTCGGCAGCAAGTTTTCCATGAAGACAATGTCTGACCAGACTTCTCTGGACAGTAGGTGGGTGGACCAGGATCCCACTGTTTTCTGCCAATTCTGAGCTGATGGCACTGCTGGACCTCTTCCGATTGCAAAGGGAAGTAAGCATGATGTGTCTTTCATCTGCTGCACTAAGTTTCCTTGGCAGACATTGCATCTACAGTCCTCAATGTTGCCTGTTTCTTTGTGCTTCTTTATTCCTTCTACACAGCTGTTTCTGTTAATGAATGTGTTTAAAGGGGATGTGTTGATGGATTCAGATTTTTAGGAATGTTCTGCTGTGGGCTCCTCTCAGTTTTTTTGTGGGGCACCTTTGAGGTCGATCCTGATCCCTCGGCTGAGGGCTTGATCAGAGCCGTCTTAACTACCCTAAACATTCCCTTTGTTCAGGAGGTTTCTTCGGATCCCTCTGATGTATTTCAGGAGCCTAAAACGCCCTATACTTGTTTCTCCACCTAACCCTACTCTTGACCTCCTTGTATCTGATGAGTGGAAGTCTCTGGACAGGAAACCTTCTGTTTCCAAGAAATTTGCCAAGCTTTACTCCTTCTCTGAGGCGGTGCTTGCTCAGTGGGTTCATCCCCCCAAAGTGGATGCTCCTGCCTCCACTGCCTTGCCAGTTGCTGATGCTTCCGCTCTGAAAGACTGGACTGACAAGAAACTTGAGGTCTCCCTCAAGTCCATTTTTGCCACTTCTGGTACTGCCATGCGTCCAGCGTTCTCTGCGGCATGGGTGAACTGGGCCTTTACTGTACTGAACAGCTCACCCTGGCTGTCCGCCAGGCTGCTCCTACTTCGGATATGTTGCGGCTTTTCCCCTACATTTCTGAGGCCTAGCACTATGATCTGCTGCCTTATTTGATGCCATCCGTTTGGTGGCAAGGGTTTCCACCATGTCTGTGGTTGCCAGATGAGCTCTTTGCTCAAGATCTGGTCTTCTGACACTGCTTCCAAGAAAGCTTTGCTCTCATTGACTTTTCAAGGCACCTCTTTGTTTGGGCCAGATCTTAAGGATCTGATTAGTGAGGCCACAGGGGGCAAGACTACCTTTCTGCCTATGGTCCCCAGGAGGAAGAAGCCTCTCAAGCGTAAATGGCTTTTTCGTTCCTTCCAGACTGAGACACGTCCAGCGAACCAGGCGGTTCCCTCAGCTCCGTGTTCCTCCTCCAAGCCCAAACTGCAATGGAAGCCCAAGGTCTCCACCAAGCCTAAGGCTTCCAAGCCTTCTTCGGCATGACTCGCTGAACCCAGGTCCCCACTCGGCTGTGGGTGGCCGTCTGCGTCACTACCACAGCATCTGCGAGGATTCAGTGGCGGACCTGTGGGTTTTATAGGTGGTGACGGAAGGGTACACAATCCCTTTTGTCTCTCTTCCTCCCTTTTGCTTCTATCCTTCTCATACGCCTCAGGGTGCCGAGAAACTAGGGTTGTTCAACAGAACTATCCAGGCTCTTCTGGACAAGGATGTTCTAGAGCCAGTTCCAGCTCAGGACAGAGGTATGGGTTTTTACTCGAACCTCTTTGTGGTCTCCAAAAAGGACGGCGGTTGTCATCCCATTTCTGAATTTGAAGGCTCTCAATTCCTTTTTTGATCCGGGCTCATTATCACCAGGAGTCTCTACAGACGGTAATTGCTGCTATGTCCCCGGAGGAATTCCTTGGATCTTCAGGACACGTATTTACACATCTCCATTCATCCAGAGAGCCGGCAGTATCTCAGATTTGCTGCGACCAAGGGCATTTTCACTTTTTAACTCTTCCCTTTGGTCTGACTACAGCTTCTCAAGTTTTCAACCATGTCCTGGGAGCTGTAGTATCCTCCTCCACCAAGACAGCATCAGAGTTACTCCATACATGGACGACCTGCTTCTGAAAGCCCCCTCTGTGGAACTTCTTCATCAGCAGGTTCAGCAATGCATTCATGCTCTCACCCATCATGAGTGGATCATCAACATGGACAAGTCAGATCTTGTCCCATCCCACAGTCTGGTCTTCCTGGGCCTTCTCTTCGACACTTAAAGGGCATGGTGTTTCTCACGGACGAGGTAGCTCACCAGATCGCCCGCAGGGTTTCTGGTTCTGCCTCAAGATCCAGTTCCAGCCAAGAAGCTGTCCTCTCTAGTGGGGAAATTCATCTCCACCATAGAAGCGGTCCCATTTGCCGTGGCTCACACCAGGGAACTCCAGAGGTTTGTGATCCAGGTGTGCAGGGGTCAGTCGGACCTTCTGAAGATGTCAGTATCCCTCCCTCTTCATGTGGAACTGGGTTGTAGTGGTGGCTCGACCTCTCCAATCTGTAGAAGGGCAAATCCTTCCTGGTATCCTTCTGGTCCACATTGAGCTCAGGGTCCGTGGTCTCCGGAGGAATCTCTCCTTCCCATCAACGTGTTGGAGCTTCGGGCGATATTTCATGCCCTTCTTCATTGGACACCCCAGCTGAAAGAATGCCCACTCCGGGTCCAGTCCGACAACGCCACGGCCGTGGCTTACATCAACAAGCAGGGTGGAACATGAAGTCTCACCGCTTGGTTAGAGGTCAAGGCTATTTTGTCCTGGGCAGAAGAACATGTTCCTGCCATATCCGCAGTGCACATTCCTGATGTAGACAACGTCATGGAAGACTTCCTCAGTCGACACATGGTGGGCAGTGGAGAGTGGGAACTGCACCCAGAGGTGTTCACCCTCATTGTTCAGAACTGGGGTCTTCCTTGCATCGACCTGATGGAGACAAGACACAACCAGAAGGTTCCGAGGTTCTGCTTTCGCTGGAGGATCCTCTAGCTCTAGCGGTGGATGCCATGTCCATTCCTTGGTTATTTTCTCTGGCTTACATCTTTCCTCCCCTTCCCATGTTGCACAGGGTGTTACAGAAATTGAGACTGGAGCACTGTCCAGTCATTCTGATTGCTCCATACTGGCCTCGACAGGCTTGGTTTCCGTAGATTCTGGATCTGTCAGTGTCGGAGCCATTCCGGCTCCCTTGCTGTCTGGATCTTTTTCTACAGGGTTACGTTTGGAAGGAGGATGTACATCGTCTAGCTTGACAGCTTGAAATTGAATCCTCAATATTGAAGAAGAAAGGTTTTTCTTCTGGTGTCATGGCTACTATGCTCAGTGTCTGCAAACCTGTTTCTTCTAAGGCCTACCATCGTGTCTGCTCAACCTTTCTGACTTGAGCTGATAGGGACCTTTCTCAGGAATTTGATCTGTCTATGGGCCTGGTTTTCTTGCAGGACAGTGTGAATAAGGGCCTCTGTTTTAGCTCCCTTAAGGTTTAGACTTCTGCTCTCTCTGATTTCTTTCAGAAGCGAAATCAGTGGGACCTTAACTTGGTTTTGGGTGTCCTTCAGCGCCCTCCCTATGAGTCCTTGGCTACTATTCCTCTACACCTGCTGACGTGAAAAATGGCCTTTCTCCTGGCGATCGTGTCTGTTTGCTGTGTCGCGGAGTTACATGCTCTGTCTTGTAGACCACCCTTTTTGCTGTTTCACAGTGACAAGGTAGTGCAGGAGTTTCTCCTGAATGTGGTCTCTGAGTTTCACATTAATCAGGAGATTGTGGTGCCTTCTTTCTGCCCTGACCCTACCTCTGACAAGGAGAGGGATCTCCACTTGTTAAATATGGTGCGTTGTCTCAAGTTTTATGTACTTCGCACTGAGTCCATTAGACAGTTTAACGTGCTGTTCGTCATTCCTGAGGGCCCCAGGGCAGGGAGACCTGCATCCAAAGTGACTATTGCGTCTTGGATCAAGTGCACTATTCATAAAGCTTACGAGCTAAGGAAGAAGCCTGTTCCCTTTCAGGTCACGGATCAATCTACTAGATCCTGTGGGGATTCTTGGGCTTACAAGAATCAGGCCTCCGCTGATCAGTTGTGCAAGGCTGCCACTTGGTTGTCTGTGCACACCTTTTAGAAGCACTACCGTGTTGATGTGCTGGCATCGGCTTCCGCCAGTTTTGGGAGGAAGATCCTGGAGGCAGTCTTGCCTGTCTAGGATCTTCTTTGGTTCTTTGGTGCTTCCTTCACCCTTGAGCCCTGTTGGCTCTAGTTCAGTGTGCTGTGTAACAGTTCCTGGGGTGTTGTTACCCCCTGTTCAGTGTATGTTGACACTTCATTTGTTTTGTAGGCTATCTCTGATCTGATGGTTTGCTCTGGTACATTGGAGGCCTTGCGTCTGGTACTTGCCTTACTTCCCGCCTCTGGGAAACTCAATGGTTGGACATCCAAAGTTACCAGTAACCTGTATTGGACGACAGAGAAAAGAGGATTTTAGTCTTACCTGTTAAATCCTTTGCTCTTAGTCCATACATGTTACTGGTCTCCCACCCTGTCAAGGGACCATGCTTGGCTCTCCTGTGGCAGACCGTGGGGGTCCTTCGGGGTCATGCTCACAGGATTCTTCTTTCCCTTCTACTATCTAGTCAATATGTAGTGTCTCAAATCTTACTGGAGCTGACTGGTTAGCTGGGAAGGTAGGCTCCACCCCCTGCATGCACATCTAGAATTGTTCCTGCCTTGTTAAAGGGGTGGATCGCCTACCCAAATTTACCAGTAAAAAGAGAAAAAGATTTAACAGGTAAGACTAAAATCCTCTTATACCCCAAATTGGACAGTAGTAGGTGTAACCTTGACATACAGGAATTGGGGAGTAAGTGTAGTCAGTATATTTTGAAATAGTTCACAGTACCAGTCAAGGTGTTAGCCCAATTGAATTAAAATGTAATTGTTACATTCCAACTACCCTTCCAAGATTGGTTTGTACTCCTCCAACAAGCTCAGAAACCCCCATGAAAATGAAATAATTTGTCCCCTTATAATGAAAAAAGCAGCCTTACTTTTTTGACAGCTGCTATCTTTAAGATGTTGAGAATAAGTGGCAGCACTCTCCCCCCACACTCTACTATAAGCCTGCCCCCAGTGTCCTCAATGGTGGCCGAGCTGTGCTGCTCTGAACATTCTCTGCCAAACAAAGATTGCTCCTCTTCTTCCCTCTTGTCTTCTAAATTCTCGCCGTGCTCAGATGCTGCACTCTGGACTCTGCCTCCTCTTAGGTTTTCATTTTGCTTTGGTTGCTAGCAAGATGGGAACCTAAGAGGGAGTGGAGTCCATAGTGTGGTATCTGAGCATGGTGAGAATTAACCCTTTTAGTGCCAGAAAGGTATTCAATGCATTGCAAGACAGTAGGAGCAAGCAGACAGAAGAAGAGCGCTCGGAGTTTGATGGAGAATGCCAAACACTACCTCACTGAGATACTGTATTTTTTAGGGCCATTAGCATACATTGGTGTGGGTGGTGGGCCACTTTTCCAGCCATATGGTGGCACTGCATACGTGAGAGGATTTTCAGTGAAAAAACATTTCCAATTCCTAATACTGTCTGTGCTACCTACTCACAAAAGTAGCCTGTGTGGTCCGCCAGCTGTACAATGGAACATTGGTGGTTGAGGAAGAGGAGGAAGGGAGCTTGTTCGCTCCCAAAGAGAGCTGGGGACGGAGGTTGGATTTCCTGTGCAGCTGTGCGGTACAGCTTGTACCACACGAAGAGAAAATGGTGACATCACTGGGTACATTTTAAAATACAATATCTAATAAAGTATTCAGATGTAAAAAAAAAAAAACAACCTAGAGACCATTTTATGTTACATACAATTTGATAGTGTCCTAAGGGTGAAAGTATTTCTCTTTGTTCCCCATTATCCATTTGATTTGCCCCAGAATTCCTCTTATTTTGCTTTTGACACATTTTCGTTTAACAGTAGTGTCTGGTTATGCTGTGATAGTATTTATCCATTTATGTCCATGTTCTTGTTTTATTCAGGGCTCCTCCTCAGGTTAGACGCCCCAACAGGGAGGTAAAACCCTTGAAGAAAGAATCTCCTGCAATGCAGCCTCATGGACCTGTGGGGAGAGCACATCCCATCTCTACAATTGACCGGCCAGCAAACCGAGAGAGAGATGTCCGTTCACGTGGTAAAGATGACAAGGTAAGAATAAAGTGCAAATGAGAGCAAGAAAAACCCTAAACAATTCTACAAGTATATTAACAACAAAAAAGTTAAGGTTGATATTGGTCCTCTTAGGACTGAAACAGGTGAATTGATTAGTGAGGATAAAGCTATGGCTGACACCCTAAATACGTTCTTTGCTTCAGTATATACAAAGGAAGCAGAAATGACAAGCTGTGGGCAAACAGACAAAACCATGGAATTTCCTCCAACATCTACATGGCTTACTGAGGACAAGGTCCAAAAGAGACTGGAAAGGGTTATAGTGAATAAAGCGCCTGGACCGGACGGTATACACCCAAGGGTACTTAAGGAACTTAGTTCAGTAATAGCAAAACCATTATACTTAATATTTATTGATTCACTTTCATCAGGCATAGTGCCCTGTGATTGGAGGAAAGCTGATGTAGTTCCATTGTTTAAAAAGGGAGCAAGATCCAAACCAGGAAATTATAGACCTGTGAGCTTGACTTCCATAGTGGGTAAGATACTAGAAGGGTTATTAACTGACAGTATTCAGAACTATGTGAAGACAAACAATATCATTAGTAGGAATCAGCATGGTTTCATGAAGAATAGATCATGTAAGACTAATTTACTTGCATTTTATGAAAGAGTGAGTAGTAATTTGGACAGGGGAATTGCTGTTGATGTAGTATACTTGGATTTTGCAAAAGCCTTTGACACAGTGCCTCACAACAGGTTACTGCATAAATTAAAAGGCTTCGGTTTGGGTGGTGTTATCTGTACATGGATTGAGAACTGGTTAAATGATAGATGGCAGAGAGTTGTTGTAAATGGAACTTTTTCAAATTGGTGTAGGGTTATAAGTGGGGTGCCGTAGGGTTCAGTCCTGGGCCCAATGCTTTTTAATTTGTTTATTAATGATCTAGAAGTGGGAATTGAAAGTAGCATCTCAATCTTTGCTGATGACACTAAGCTATGTAAGGAAATACATACAGAGCTCGATGTTTTTTCCCTACAGAAGGATTTAGATAAACTAAGTGAATGGGCAGAAAAGTGGCAGATGTCATTTAATGTAGATAAATGTAAGGTTATGCATTTGGGTTGTAGAAATAAACTTGCTACATATACTCTAAATGGGAAACAACTTGGGAAATCCTCATTAGAGAAAGGTTTAGGTGTACTGATAGACAATAGTCTTCACAGCAGTGTGCAGAGTCACTCAGCTGCTGCAAGAGCAAATAGAGTACTAGCCTGCATAAAAAGAGGTGTAGATGCAAGGGATGCTAATATTATCCTACCTCTGTATAAATCCTTCGTTAGGCCTCATCTAGAATATGGAGTACAATTTTGGGCGCCTGTTCTAAAAAAAGACATTACTGAACTGGAAAAGGTGCAGAGACGTGCAACAAAACTGATAAAGGGATTGGAGGATCTGAGTTACAAAGAGAGACTAGCCAAACTGGGTTTGTTTACATTAGAAAAGAGACGTCTAAGGGGTGATATGATTACCATTTACAAATACATTCAAGGTCAATACAAAGAACTATCCAATGAATTATTTATGCAAAGAGCTGAGCTAAGAACAAGAGGTCATCCATTAAGACTTGAGGAAAGGCGCTTTCGACTAAAACACAGGCAGGGATTCTTTACAGTAAGGGCAGTAAGGCTATAGAATTCTTTGCCTCGGGATGTTGTGCTTGCAGATAATGTAACTGCATTCAAAAAAGCAATGGATGCCTATCTAGCACAGAACAATATTGACAGTTATGACAGATGGCTTCAAAGCAAATAGGATATTGAGCCGGGGAACTATTTGACACACACACACACACACCTACACTGGAAATTGCTCCAGAGGGCTTTTTTGTTGCCTTCCTCTGGATCAACAGGGGTGTTATTGGCATGGGCTGGACTTGATGGACGCATGTCTTTTTTCAGCCTTATCTACTATGTAAAGTGCATGCTCATGAATTAGAAAACAAAATTTGATTATCTTCATATCCTATATAATAATTCGCTAAATCGTGTGTAAAGCCGCAACATGCGCAGTAGACACTGCTGCGCGTGCTGCAGTCATGCGCAGTAGGGACTGCCCGCGCCGCGGCTGATACAGAGTTGGGCGCTCCAAAGGAGCGTCCAGCTCTGTATCAGCCGCGGCGCGGGCAGTCTCTACTGCTGTGACTGCCCCGCGACCGGGTGGCAGTGGCATTGTGGCCCGTGTAACGGGCTGTTCAACTAGTTCTTTTATACAAGATGATACACAAATGGATGCAGAGCCTAGGCGGCTAAAGTACAGGCCTTTCAAAAGAGTGAATTGTTGTGAATCTCATAGCAAGGATCTAATCTGTGGCTGTCCCATGTAGGCATGAACGAATTCTCTGTTGCTGGTATCTATAGAGCTGGTCCTCTTCACTGCAGTGCACAGTTCCCCATGTGATTGGCTTGCATGGGGAATGCAGTGCACTTTTAGATGCACCCTATATACCATATTTTGGGCATTTTAATTATCTCTGTGAAGATGCCATTCATACATTCTATTTTAAGCCACTGTCGATATGGGACACATTAGAGTTGCATGTATTGGGTATTGATGTTCTCAGGAAATATGTGGCATTAATATTTCATACTTTTTGTTTGTCCCACTAACTAGATTTGATATGCTGTTCTTCAAAAGGTATACTGTAAGATTGCCTTAACATTTCTGAAAAGCCCTATGGTAATAGTTTTGATAATTTTTGAGAAATAAATTGCCAGATCAATTTCTGATTCTTTAGGTTGCATTCCTTTAGAATATATATATTTTTGTATGTTTGTTGAACTGTATTATGGTAGTTTACCATGTAACCACTACAATTTTGATTTGAAAATACCTTTTCTCTGTCGTCCAATACAGGTTACTGGTAACTTTGGGTAGGCGATCCATCCATTTAATTGTAGGCAGGAACAATTCTAGAATTGTATTCAGGGGGTGGAGCCTACCTTCCCTCCTTGGCTGCAGCTAGCCAACCAGCTCCAGAAAGATTTGTTCCTTGGTGATGACACAGGCAAGAGAACAGTTCTGCTATAGTTTTAGAAATGTTTTATTTTTCTGTTAGAAATGGAATACCACCATTAGGCGGATTACCATAACTGACAATGCCCTTAGATGTGGCTAGCTCAGTAACCAGGTGCTTTTTGTGGACCTTAAACCCTGGGGGGAAAATCTTGGCTACAAGTTCTTTCCTCAGGAGTTGCCCTCCGAGGCTTCTTCTTAACCCTTTGAATGCCAGTCACTCAAAGGGTTAATACATGGTAGTCTGAAGACAGAAGATCTGCAGGAAAGTTCAGAAACCCTTTTAGTGCTGCAGGTTCACATGTCCCACAGTGCCCCTCTGCACAGGGGTTTACCTTTGGAGTTCCTATTGCACACTCCTGCACTCACTGGGTCTATCTTTATGTCTGTTGGGTGTTTTGGAGCAGGTTTATGTGCTACTTTACCCTTTAGCTGCTGATTTTGCATCTTTTGGGGGGTTTTATGACACTTTTCCTACTGGTTCATTGTTTTTTGGGCATCCTAACATGTTCTAGTGATGTTTCATGCATTTTTATTTTATTGTTTCAATTTTGTAAAATTTGAGTTTGGCGCGCTTTACTGCATAGGTGCCATTGCGCCATTCACTCCTATGGGACTGTACAGTTTGGGACATATCTCTGCAACCACTTAACCAAGCAGCTTCAGAGATGGCTAATTTTTCTTGTCTGCCCTTGCTGTATCATCCGGTTCATGTTTCCAGTGTGTTGGGGGGCTCAGGGGGCTTTGGGCACTGTTTGGGTACTTTTTCTGGGAAGACTACATTTCCCATGAGCGCTGGTCGACCTTTCTATCTTAGTGTGCTGACAAGGACCTGTCTCAGGAAATTGATCTGCCTACGGTCCTGGCCTTTTTGCAGGACGTTGTGGATAAGGGCCTCAGTTTGAGTTCCCTTAAGGTTCAGACTTCTGCTCTCTCTGTTTTCTTTCAGAGGCGCATTGCCATCCTTCCTGATGTCAAGGTTTTCTTCCAGGGCGTTGCTCATACTTGTCCAGCCTTCAAGAATCCCGCTCCTCCTTGGGATCTTAACTTGGTTTTGGGCGTTCTTCAGCGCCCTCCATTTGAGTCTTTGGCTACTATTCCTCTACGCCTGTTGACATGAAAAATGGCCTTTCTCCTGGGGATCATGTCCGTTCGCCGTGTCACGGAGTTACATGCTCTGTCCTGTAAGCCATCCTATTTGGTGTTTCTAGTCATACTTAGTGTCTCAAATCTTTCTGGAGCTGATTTGCTAGCTGCAGCCAAAGAGGGAAGGTAGGCTTCACCCCCTGCATACAATTCTAGAATTGTTCCTGCCTACAATTAAAGGGATGGATCACCTACCCAAAGTTACCAGTAAACTGTATGGACTAAGAGAAAAGGGTTTAACAGGTAAGACTAAAACACTCTTTTTGCTCTGCTTTTAATTTGGGAATCTCTGCAGGCCATGTATTTAGGTAAAACTAGATATGATTATTGGTAAGTAGGGTATTTAGTTGTAATTAATTATTTTACCAAAATACGGTATAATATAAGTTTTCATATTAATGAATTCATATCTTGTCGCATGAAGCAAAAACTTAATTCAGATGTGGAATCCTGGAAAAAAAAATACTGGAAAATCTACAACTAAAAAGTTACCCGCAGGAAGCAGTGCCTAAAGGTGGCAGATAGAATGACTTGTGTCCTCCAGGATACTAGAAATGGTTCAAGTCTTTGGCACTGGACATTCTAAAGGAATAAAAGTAATTTCTCTTACATCCAGTATGGAACACGGGTACCATGGGGTTTAGTCCCTCCTCTTGGAGGGCAGTACACATCTCAAAGACAGAGTCTTAATGGGTGGAGACTCCCTCTTACAACAGCTCAACCCTCCCCCCACCTGAAATTACTCAGAATTCATGTGTCCTGCTTGAAGAAGGAAGGGTAAGACGTAGTGTTTTTAGGATTTTTATTATTTTCCTTATTAGATATGGGGATGTATAACGCCCCATTAGGCTGCTTACCATTACTCAGCTTCCCTGGAGTGACTGCTCAGTGTTCAGGTGCTGTGTGGACCCTTGCAGACCTGTGTAGGGAATCTTGCTGCCAAGTTTTCCACCCTGCAGAGTTTCTTGATGCTCTGTTTGCTTCTAGCTACATTGGTAACCTGAAGACTGAAGATTGATGAGTAACCCTTTGAGTGCCTTGGTCCACTTATGTCCCAGTTATGTTGCCTCTCCAATCAGGGGCTTTATGAGCCTTGTCAGGCTCTTCTACTTCCTTGGGTATCTGTATTTAATGTCTGTTATCTGTGTAGTGTTCTTTAGTGTAAAGATGGCTGTTTTTTTCCTTTGAAGTTTAAGCGGAATTGTCATGCTTATCAAAGTGCCCCCCAAATAATTTTTCACATAGAGTTCAGCATATAAATACTTGTATTTTCTTCTGTGTCCCTAACCACGGTCATTGACTTCAATTGGTAATGTCTCCTCCCTGCAGCTGGTGTAGGACCAATCAAAAAAAATACTTAAAGCAATACATTACTTCCCTTCTCCGTCTTTTTTGGTCCTACAATTAGCTGGAGTAGGCTGGCTGGTGATCCAGCCTAAATGTTTAATTTATTATTATATGTATTATTTTTTTGTGTGTGTACCTTACTGTGGCTGCCTCATGATTCCCCATGCCAGGGAAAGGATCCCTGAAGACCAGGCTCCTCTCTGTGCTGGCCTGGGTGCACTCAAACTACTTTTTAAAATTTGACCGTGTCCTGGACTGCAGAGGGAGACGTGTCTAGTACCTGAGTCCCCAGCCGGAAGTGAGGAAGTGTCTTGGTATTAGGTTCCTGAGGCCTTCTGAAGCCTACAAGCTATGTGTTCCACCATGGAATGCATGATGAGTTCCAAGCTCTGCGAAGGAATCAAGGACGAACGGGTATCATGGATGTACAGTGTCCATATATTTATAAATAAGTTCCAAATCAGTTCCAAGACTTCTTGTCTTGGATGAAAACTTCAATGCAAGAAACTTTTACAGCCATGCAAGCCCATCCTAAGAAAAGACAAAGGCTTGACGACCCAGAAGAGGGTACTTCTACTAGAATAGAGAAGGTAGAAGAGAAGTATGATAAACATCCTGTCCATATACTCATCAGAAGAGGAGGATGAGATTGTAGAAGAAGAGGGAAATTCAATTTGGAGAATTTCAAATTTCTAAAATTTATGAGAAAAACTCTTGGATTGGTAGAGGAAACAAAACAGCGTGCAGGGTGCCAGCTACAATTCGAATACAGACCCCACAGAAATTGCTTCAGATATTCCAGGATTCCAGAAAATGCAACAAAAGCCTTGGAATTAACAAGGTCAATTCAGGGGTTAGCGTCAAAAGAAGTAATAGAGTCTGTTCCAGCAGAATCCAGGAAGAAAGGATGGTACTCCATAATATTCATAGTACCAAAACCAACATAAGGATACTGACCCATTCTGGATCTAAAGATATTCAACTCTTCATAAAACAGCAGAAATTCAAAATGGAAACAGTGACTTCCTTGATCCGAGCAATTCATCCAGGCCCTTACCTATTGATAATAGACCTGCAGGATGCCTACTATCACATTCCAGTAGGGCAATATTACAGAAGATTACTCCGGTTTGCATACAAGGGACTTCATTGGCAGTTCAAAGTTCTGTCATTTGGTCTTCAGCTCCCAGAATATTCTCTAAGGTGATAGCTGTGACCTTAGAACCTCTAAGGAAAAAGGGAATAATAATAGTTCTCTACCTGGACAATCTTCTATTGATATCAAGCACAAAGAATCAAGCACAAATGCAGGTGAAGATTACCATCAGTCATCTTCAAGAACTAGGATGGGTGCTGAACATGCAGAAAAGCCAGTTGATTCTAACCCATTGACTTCAGTTTCTGGGGTTAATACTGGATGCAAGGAAGAACATGGTATCCTTAACTCAGGGCAGAATAAATGTCTTAATCAATAGAGTGAGAAGATTCAAGAAATTGAGGACTCATGCAACTCAGGGCTACATGACAGTATTAGGACTCATGGTATCAACAGTACAGGTTATACCATGGTCCAAAATTCATATGAGACCACTTCAAAGCTGGTTCTTGAACCACTGGAACAAGAATCATGTAACTACAACTCAAAAGATTCCATTACAAGCCAAAATAAAACAACTGGCGTGGTGGACATGCAGATGGAATCTCAGCAAGGGGACTCCCTTAAAAGAGCCAGAATGGCAGAAGATTGCCACAGACGCAAGTCTGACAGGATGGGGAGAATGCTGGCAGAACAGGTCATTGCAGGGGATATCACTGCACATAAATATACTGGAATTAAGGGCAATATTTCCTTGCGTAAAGAAATTCAAGAAACTTCTGAAGAACAGGCCGCTGCAAATAATATCAGACAGCATGACTGCAGTGCTGTACATAAAAAATCAAACTGACACAAGGAGCAGACCCCTGAACTCAGAAACAAGAAGATTTTTACTATGGGAAGGAAAAAATCTGACTGCACTATCTGCAGTCCACATGATGGGAAAGCTAGACCATCAGGCCGATTTTCTAAGTCAGACCAAACTGGATCTGGGAGAGTGGTCACTGAACCAGGAAATATTCACCAGATCATAGAAAAGTGGGGTCATCCGGTAGTGGACCTAATGACCTCAGGTGAGAACAGAAAAAGTCAAAACTTCTTCTCATGAACACATCAAACACAAGCATTGACAGTCGATGCAGTGACCCAAAAATGGACATTCAGTCTAGCATATGTATTTCCTCCAATCCCCATGATTCAGAGGGTACTAAAAAAGATCAAGCAGGACAGAGTAGATGTCATCCTTGTAGCACTGAACTTGCTGAGGGGGATCTGGTACTCAGTACTAGTGAATATGTCGGTACAGACACCATGGCCCTTGCCTCTCAGGCCAGACCTACTACTTAAATGTCCAGTATACCATCAGGAATCGGGGTTTTTGAAATTAACGGCATGAGGCTGAAAGGAACTCCTTAAGAGCTAGAGGACTGACAGACTCTGTGATTAATATGACTATCTCTGAAGGAAGTCCTCCACTTCTAATATTTATAATAGAATATGGAAGATCTTTTCAACCTGATGTACAGAAAAGAACATTGACTGATTCTCCATTTCTGCTGCGCATCTTTTTAAGCTTCTTACAAAAATGCTATTAAGCGGGTCCAGCATCTTTGAAAGTGCCGGTATCCAACATTTCTGCATACCTAGCCAGACAGTTTGCTGTGGATGACCTGGTTAAAAAATGCCGTAGACAAAACCAAACCCAGGATAAGGAACATTGTTCCTCCCTGGGGTCTCAACGTTGTTCTAAACTAATTGGCATCCTCAGAAAAATGTTAGCATATACAGGAAATACCAATAACATTTCTTACATCGAAAACTGCATTTTTAAAGTCAGCGAGTTACAAGCATTATCCTCAAAAGAACCTTATATTGTCTTCCACCAGGACAAGAACAGAATTCAGAACATAGGTGACATCTGCCTTTCACCTAAACCAGGAAATAGTCCTTCCAGCCGTCTATCCTAATCCAAAGAACAAGATGGAAGAACACTTACACAATCTGGTCCTAAAGAGGGGCATTTCAGTATACTTGAAGATGACCTCAGAAATTAGGAAGGCAGATTCATTATTAGTGCACTTCCAAGAAAAATTTAATGGGTCATCTGCATCGAAGGCCTCCATTGCAAGATGGATAACAGAATGCATTAAGGAATCTTATTTACAGGCAGGAAAAGATCCTCCAAAAACTATAAGAGCACATTCCTCTAGAGCAATGGCAACATCATGGGCAGCAAAAGATTCAGTTACTGCAGAAGAATTGTCTAAAGCTGCAACCTGGTCTTCCATATCCACCTTCATAAGACATTACTGCGTAGATGTGCAAGCTTCTTCAGCAGCGAAGTTTGGCAGAAAGGTCCTGAAAGCAGCAGTCGTACCAAGTTGGTAAGATCTTTCCAAATTCCTGTTACTTTAATTATAGAATTTGCTTATGTTCATAAGTGTACAGAAAAGGCAACTATCTAATTATTTATATTGACTTTTTTGTGATATTTTATTTTTATAGTTCCCACCCCTTGTTTTCACTGTTTTGGTATATCCCATTGAAGTCAATGGCCATAGTTAGGGACACAGAAGAAAGGGAGACATTTTTCTTACCGATATTTCCTTTTCTTCTGTGTCCCTCCATGGCACTCCCTGTCCCTCTAATCTATATAAAGTATTTTTCAGCTCTGACAAAAGATGACTGAGGAGTGAAGTGGTGTATTGCTTTAAGTAGTTTATTGATTGGTCCTACACCAGCTGGAGGAGGAGGCATTACCCATTGAAGTTAATGGCCATGGAGGGACACAGAAGAAAAGGAAATATTGGTAAGAAAAATTTCTCCCTGTCCTAGTAAGTCTGGCATTATTTAGAAATCCAATTTCTTCAGAGACTCACCACAAAGACAACAGCACAAACTTCTTGCAGAAGAGTCATCTGTGCGCCTGCTCTGTCCTTTCTCCTCTATGATTGGTAAGGGAGAGTTGCTTTGTACCTTAAGATACAGAAAAGTACGGTCAGCGAAGGTGCACAGATTCCTCTACGTCAAGATGCCTGCCAGTGAGTCTCCGGAGAAGTTGGATTTCTAAATAATACTGGGCTTAATAAGGATAATACAAGTACTGATATACTTAATGCTATGTGAAAAATGATTTTGGGGGCACATTAATATGTATGAAAGTTCTGCTTTAACCCTTTCACTACCATTTTGACTGAGACACTTTCCCTTCACTTGCGCCTTAATTTTATACCCTCTTAAATGATTTCTGGGTTACGTTTTGATTTTGTCATATTTTACTGTGGCGGCTCCTTTAAGAACGGGAGCCTGCCCACCCCCTGCCATCTTTGCTCCATTGACTTCTATGGCTAACAGTTTCATGGGACATGTCTCTGGAACTGTTTAAGATACAAAAGTCAGAGTGGGTTCTATCTTCTTGTCTCCTCATGCTCTATTGTACAGTTATTAGATAGCACCATTAGTGGCTTAACTCTTTGACTGATAGAATGATCTTCAAAGCATTATAAAGAAAAGTGTTGAAGACCTTTTTAGCTTCCAAGCAGTTAAACAACTATTCTAATTCATGCAGATCAACACAAAAACATTGAATAATATGTTCTGCTTTTGCTGCTTGCCAAGAAGTTCCATTAGCTTATTTAACTACAGTATTCACGAGAATAATAATAACGCTGCACTTTCTACTGGAATACAACCTGTTTAACATCATATTACATCCAACAGCTATTGTTTGAAATGATATGCAAATGTACCCATTACAGCCTAAATTATTATTAAATTGAGACAAAGTAGGCAGCCATTTATGTGTATCATTACAAATTGATGAAATCCATAATTACAAAACAGTTCCTTGAAGAGCTAACCAGAGCTTAGTTAAAGGCACCTATCGAGTCCTCACTCTTTCTGCAACAGTGCACCTTCTGTATTTGTGCATGGAAACTGCATCCCACTGGGAGCTTGGAAGCTAAATTAGAAAAACACTGAGTAGCCAGTAGTACAAATCCGGGAGTTGCATATTAAAACGATGTAGACATAGAACCTGCAAAGAGAGATCTTTAGACAAGTGAAATTAAACTCCGGGGAAATAAAATAAGGTAATTCTGCTCACCACATGCTCTTCACGTACACTGGATACTTCATCAGAAGCGATTTGAACAATGAACATACAAGGAAAATGTTTTTAGGAATACAAATTGGAAGCAGAATATTTTAATTGAAAAATTAGCTTAAAGGAAAGCCATATTTATCTGTTTTAATTTATAACAGAGACGTAACCCCATGTGTACTGGATAAATGTCCAGTGAGGTTGAACACTTTGGTATGCAATTTGTTGTATAGTTCTCTGGTTCTTATGAGGTTAACCCTTTGAGTGCCAGAGGGGTACACAATGCATTGCTTTGCAATGCGTTCTGTACCCCTCTTTTACTCAAAGAGTTAATAGTGTTTACATTTTGAAAGTGTCTGTTTTCAGTTTTTTATTGATTTGCACAAATTATTCTTCATTCAATTAGATTTTTTTTTTAACCTCTAAAAATTCAGTAATTACTAAGCAGCAAACTCAGATGTGTGGCTGATTAATTCGCTCAAAGTGCCTAAAAAGCTGCATAATATTATCTTATTTAACAAGTGGTGAATGAAAAACTTTGTGTGCACTGGCATGTAATGGTAAAATTGTACAAACAGCGGGTGCAAGGCACTATTTGTACGTAAATACCCATCTGTTGCTAGGACTGGAGTATGACATTTGTATTTTTATGCACTTGACCAGGCCCCCCTGAGCTGGCCCAGGATTTGTAGAATATAATTGCTTTACCTCCATTCTCACACCAGTTTAGCACTGTGGCTTGGTCACTTTTACATCACCAACTATTAAGCAAAGGGGTGACACTATCATTCAGTTATTCCATGTGTTACAGTGCATACATAGGATGGAGTCCTCACCCTGGCATCTTCAGGATCTTTATTATTTATTGCTGGTACCAGGGCATTAGAGCTCGCTCAGTAGTGATCCTACTCCCAATCAGAATGACAAGACAAAAAGACGAATACATTTACTCTGTTTATTGGCACTTTGCAATAACTGTAAAGTGACATTACTCATAAAAGGGTCACAAACTAATGGATTTTGTGCTGAGATTCAGGGCTTCATCAGAACCCAAGGACACAGACAGCACTAGTAATCAACTTCTGCTAAAGTGGCAGAGACAAGGGAAGTCTGTGGGCCCGCACTTGTTTCATAAGAATTGTGATGCAAAACAACTGCACAATTGGGGATATATACAAACTCCCCAAATATCCATTGATTTTAAATGGGACTTTTAAACCACTGAATAATAGAGAGGGCTTGAACACATTCAAAGCAGTGCACTAGAGACACCTCTAACATCCATGTGGTTAAAAACCCATTTCAAGCAGTGTGGGGTTTTATTTTCTTTCCTGTGGTGCAGATAGTTTGCCCCAGAATTTACACTTTTCTTCTGAACATGGGGGAACAATGATAAACCCTTGGAGAATGCTCAGTGCTCCTGGGGTAGACAATAAGCTCTTTAAACATAAACCCTGTTCTTTGAAGGAAAGCCATACCGTAGTCCTTGCAGTGGGGTGACAGGTCCGCAAGTTTCCAGGGCCTAGAATGTCTCACACTGGCAAGATGTTGTTCTCTGAAGAGATACAATGGTACACCAGATCATGCAAAAATCTCAAGACACACTCATGGAAAATGAACATTGCTAGTTCCTGCTCAGAAGCCATCAAACTAGTATTTTGCATTCTTATACTTCAGAGCAGTAATTTCCATTTTCCAATCTCTCTGCCCCCTCCCACAAGGAGATTCCATCTCCCAAAATACCAGAAACATTTCCTCTACATAAGAAAACCAGCAATACCTAGATATACATTCCAGTCTTTTGAGGGGCTTGTTAGTGAGGTGCATGCTGATTTCCCTAGGCAGAAAGAGCAAGGGATACATATCTGGACTGTCCTCCAACCACAGAACTACTTTTTTTGCTTGCTGAAATTTAATGAGGGCTTAACAGACTTCTTTTTACTAGAAAATGTCTCTCTGCCATATTCATTGGGAACATTTCCCATTACTCCTCCTTTTAATGTCGGTATAAACCTACATCCACATTTTCTCAAGTCCTTTCACCCTATTCTTCAGCTATACAAACATGTGTTGAATACGGCTAAGATTTACATTCCTACTAGGTGGAGAACTGCAACTCCTCGCTCCCAGGCTGAATGGCTTGTGCTCATCTCTAAAACCATGACACTGGAGAGACTAATTTTCTAGGGGAGGTCAAAATCCCTCTACATTCAGAGTGATATGGGATCCTTGTTTACAGTTTAGCTCTACTCCTTTGCCTTTCATAATTATTATGCTAATCCTCCCTGTTATGTAATAATAGGGTGGAGGGTGGCAGACTTGGCCTTTGCAGGGTTGACCAGGACACTGAAGGCCTCCTTTCTACTTGGGAAGTACATCTGTCTTCTCTTCTACATGACTTTACCTCTCTCCTATCCTTCTTTTCTTGCTTTAGTTAATAGTTGCTTCACAAGGCAATTTTATTTTTCTATATCTGTATGATGTTCAGTATTATTTGTAGCAGCTATGTATTTGCTTTGATTGCAGTAGGGGAGGGATTGCTCTGTACCTTCCAGATACACTGTTAATATTGATATAAACCCTTTCCTATATGTTTGCGTGATGTAACAACTTTGTACTTTTAGCTTGTCACAATTGCATGAAGGTTTCGGAATGGAAATTACTGGATAATTACCTATAGTTTGTGGCCTCTTCAATGGTATGCCATTTTAATAAAGCCTTTCAATATTCAAGAAAAATGGGAACACTAGCTCTGAGGGCAACATACTCACAATGATATATATGAAATTCAGCATTTTCTGGTCTTTGTTATGGTCCACAAGTGGGAACAATATATGGATCAATCATGTTACCAGAACAAAGCTATTATCCTAATCTACAACTGAGTGCTCCATTTCATGCATATACAGACCCTCATTCAAAGTACAATACTTGCCTCCCTGTGCCATAGGGAAGAAATAAACATCCCCCAAACTCCCATTGAATTAAATAGGGATCTTAACCCCTTGAATTCTGGGGCTTCAAGAATGTACAACTCAATGACACCATCAAAATATGAATTTAAATACCATTTTATACATTCAAGTCAATGGGGCAAACCCAGCATACCCTCAAGTCCTCTGTATGGCAATAGCAAACAATTAGAGTTGCAGTACTTGTTATATAATTATCAATCAATTGTATACGTAAAACCAATCACTTTTTTATGGAGAAGCATAAAAAAAATTATGATTTCTGGGACGTTACAACTCATGGCACCCATAGCCACCAAAACTAGTTCTCCACTCCAAGTTGACAACCCGTTTCTTGTCACAGTTTTGTAACATGAGTATAGAGTTTGAATTCTCCACCCCATCAGTTTTTAAAACTCTAGGAACCAGTCAACTGAGAGGGGTGTAGCACTTGAACTGACTGATCCAATAGACTAAGGGCTAACATTTATCTTCCCCGTTACATTGCGTCAGTCATAATAATGAAACCTCTGGGAGATAAACCAGTATACCAAGCAATCTATGAGCCCCTGTAGAGGAATTCAAACAAATACCCCATCTAATCGTATACCTACAAACAAAATATTCAATAAGATGATCTAACGGGAGTGTTTTATTAACTGTCTCCAATATCTTTCACTCCAATAAAAGCATTGGTGAGTGTGGAAGATCAGCAGTCTCACAAATAAGGATTTTCTGATGATTTCTTCGTAAAAACCACATTACAGTGTTAAAAGCACTTGCAACAACAGCGATAGATTACACTAATCAAACACATCACAAAAACAAGGTGCAATAGTAAAGAGACATATCACCCAAATCTCCAGTGATGATTGACCCCCCTATACACCACATCAAATATATTAGACTTATCAAATTAAAAGAAAAATCAAATACATAGAATTATTACATTATAAACAAAAAGGCACAGTCATCCTCAACATGGAACCTTATAGATGCAAGTCTAGAGCATTCAAAGCATAAGATAAACTAAAATACTTATTGAATGATTTTTTCAAACATAGTAAGGTGCATAATTCTCCTGTTTAAATGCAGGTAATGTCAGGTTCTCAAGGTGAAAATCCAGGACATCTCCCAACCTTGAAAGCGTCACCTACTTTGACTCTTAAATTGACTTTCTCAGATCACATCTTTTCCCATGAAACTTACAAAAATTAAAAGTCACACTAGATTGTTTTTGTGTTTTTTTTGTTTTTAGTTTTTGTTATTTTCCCAACATATTGAATCCTGTACACTGTACAAGAGAGCACGTTAACAACGTTCCTACTTAACATTTGTTTTCAAATTATAAATCTTATCAGTGACATAGCAACAAAAGCTTTTAGAAATCTCAATCATGGTACACAATCCACACTTAGTGCTACTGCACTCATTCATACCCTTCTTTGATAACCAGGTATCAGTTAATGTTGTCTCTTCCGAAGAGATTTGGTGTTACCCTGTTACCAACAGTGGGGGATTTCCTGGGGACAAACTTGACACCTTCAGAGATAATCGTCTGTAATTTTTCATCGGTAGTCAACACCAAAATGTGTTTTTATATAAAGTACTGAAAAGATGCTAACTACCAATTTATTTTTCTTGCTCTGTTTTAAATGAGATCTAAATAAATCATTCCTGTCACACTTCCTAGCTATTTCAATGGCTCTGTCTAACATCCTCCTAAAGTAGCCCAATCCAAAACTGTCTCATCTAAGTCTTGGGCGTGTATTTGAAATAAATGTTCTTTTGAGCAGTTGCCCATATGGTACAAAAACTGACCAGTAGTGATACCTCTGATAACCTGAGATGGATGACAACTCTGTCTGAAAAGTGAATTAACTGATGTCTTATTACAGACAAGTTATTACATGACCAGCATCCATATCCACTGAAAGATTAAGATCCCAAAAAAAAGAGATGTTAGTAGGATGGCTCTCACAGATAAGTCTCAAATCAACATCTTAAGTCCCAGACATAATACAAATTTTAAATGTTTTTCGATGAAACTGATTTGGTTTTACATATACTGTCGATTGGTATTTATATCACCGGAAGGGCAACCCTTATTGAATGTTTTATTTCTGCCCCACGGTGCAGTTAATTTACCCAGAAATGCTCCTTGTTTATTTATTTTGTGAATTAGATTGTTTGTGCCATATGCATAAAATGAAAGTAGGGCAGACCATAGGGGGAGAAATACAAATTTCCATTGATATAACGCAGAGAATTTTCTATCATTCATGGGGTTAAAGGATCAGTGGAGATTTTGTTTGTCCTCTATGGTGAATTACGTTTGCCGCAGTATTGTCCCTTTTCTTTGTGCTTATGCTTCATAATATCTAGATTTTGATATCTGTGAGTGCCAGGCTCCTGAGATTATGTATAAATCTTACCCTGAGGATGATGGGAGTCGTGGTCCAATAACAGAGTTACTTTTTTTTAGGTTGCTTACCCTTCAAGTTATGCTTTTGTATCTTATATGTTTCTATGTAAAATGAATTGATTTCCTCACGCACACAAGATGGTGTATAAAGTGTAAAAATAAAGCAAGCAGAATGTAAGCGTGTCTTTTTCTATAAGGTTAGGAGGGCTTCTCATTAGTGTGTGAGACTGGCAGTACCGGCAGCGCAACTGAACAGCAGGTTTGCTTAGCAACAAAGTGTCAGCAGAATTGTTGCATTCACTGCTGCTGCTCTGATCATTTTCAGATACTGCATAAAGGACTTTGTCCTGTGGGGTTTACCTTTCCCCCTCTGTAACACATTAGCAGATTTAACTAAGTAATTTAACGAACATGGTTCCTCTAGGGCTATGCAGTAAATTGCACACAAAGGGATGGTTATAAGAGGCAATTCCTTCACCTAGGGCTGTATTCAGGAAGAGGTGCAGTTCTGGCACAAATCATCTGCATCATAGGGGACATAGATTGCCCAACCAATTTGCTAATTTTAATAATCTTAAAAGATCAGTAAAGTTTCATTAACCCTTTGAGTGCCAGAAAGACATCCAATGCATTGCACTACAGAACACTAGATACCTCTCTGGCACTCAAAGGGTTAACCCTTTCAGTGTCAGATGAGTGTGCAGTGCATTGCTTTGCAATGCATAACACACTGCTCTGGCACTGAAGGGGTTAAAGGGATAGTAATACTTAAAAATTACCATCCTGCATCTTGTAGCCAGTAAAAAAACTGAGTTAAATGAGCTCAGCGGCATAAAGGTTTGAGAGATATCTGCTTTCAAAGTTTCCTCTCCCTTGACGTCAGAGTTCTAGCTGACAGCAGGGGAATCTGGTCTCGGGACCGGCGGAGAGTCTTCAGCAGAGCCCAGATCGTGTTATGGAAGAAGAAATACTTCACTAGAATGGTCTTCTATGTGTGCTTGCAAACCAAGCACACATAGACCATTTCAGTGAAGGATTTCGTCTTCCATAACGCAATCTCTGCTCTGCTGAACAGCTTCCGCTTGCTCAGGGACCGGATTCCCCTGCTGTCAGTTAGAACGTTAACGTCAGGGAAAAAGGCAAAAAGCAGAACTTTGAAAGTGGATATCTCTCAAACCATAAAGGTTTGAGAGATGCCGCTTGGCTCATTTAACTCCGTTTATTACTGGCTACAAGATGTAAGTATTACTCTCCCTTTAAGGGAAAAATTTATATACTGGACTTTTCTCATTGTCAGTTGCTGAAAAGTCATTACAGTAAACTGTTTACTCCCATACCCATAGCATCCATTACACAGACTTCTAGGGCTCTACACATAAAAAAGCACTAATGTGCAAACTAACAGCACCAACACTTTCCCTTGATTTAAAGAGAACCTATTACCTTTTCAAATCCTTCCCTCAGTGGGTGCTTCCATGTTCAAAGGATCTGTATGATTATTCCCTCTTAGTTTATTTACCCATCTGCTGGTTTCAGCAGCCTAGGAAGGTGGAGCGAGGTGATTTTTCTGGATCAACAGGGGTGATATGGGCTGAACTTGATGGGGGCATGTCTTTTTTTCAGCCTCGTCAGCTATGTTACTATGATCTATAAAATCATCCTGGAGTTAATCCAGAATAAACCAACTGCACCATAGGGAAAAAATAAAAATTCCTGAATTCTTGTGCATCTGAATGGAACTTTTTAACCCCTTGAATGCTAGGAAGATCTCCAATGCAGTGGATTCATATATGGGTTAACCTCTTCAGTGCCAGAGAGGTATGCAACACTTTGCAGAGCAATGCGTTGTGTACCTCTCTGGCACTCAAAGGGTTAAATGCCCAATTTAATTTAACAGGAATGTTTATTTGTCCCTTATGGTGCAGCGGGTTTACTCCAGAATAACTATATGTTTATAAATATGGGCCTGTGTTACAAAGTCAGAAAACATAACTCTCTTGAGATTAAATAAATAAATAAAATCACTAAAACTATAACCTGTTTGTCAAACAAAAAGTACAAGTTATAATAAATGTAAATAGGTACATTTAAAGGGACAGTAATGTCCCATAAAAACTTGTTATAGTTTTGTAGAGGACTAAAAAAATAAGCTTAATGGCGCAAACCATTTCTCTCAAACCACTATGGTTTGAGAGTTATTGGTAATGAAAGTTCCCCCCTCCCTCCCCTTCTCCTGATGTCAGCGTCTAGCTGACAGCAGGAGATCCCGGTCTGGGGATCAGCCTGTGGCTCTGCAGCAGAGCCTATATCACATTATTGCAAAAAAAAAATTACTTAATTGGAAAGGTCTGCAAAGTGTGCCTGGTTTGCAAGCACACTTTGTAGACCTTCCAATGGAGTAATTCTTCTGAAATAATGCAATTGCAGCTCTGCTGCAGAGCCTCCTCATGTCGGCCAACACGGATCTCTTTACAGCCGACATCAGGAGAAGGGTAGGGAGGAGGAACTTTCAATGCTTATTTCTCTGTCATCCAATATAGGTTACTGGTAACTTTGGGTAGTAGACCGCCCCTTTAAGTTGGCAGGAACAGTTCTTGAAGAGAATGCTGAGTGGAGCCTACCTCCTCTCCTTAACTGCATCTAGCCACTTCCTTGATCAAGATACAGGCAAGAGAACAGTTGTGCTATAGTTTTAGCTTATTTTTTTTTTTTCTGTTAGATATGGAATACCACCATTAGGCAGATTACCATTACTGACATTCCCTAGTGGATAGCTCAGTTTCCAGGTGCTATGGTGGACCTCTTAGCCATGGGGGGGGGGAATCTTGTTTGACAAGTTCTATCCCCACAAGTTGCCCACCGAGGCATCTTCTTTACACATGGTAATCTGAAGACAGAAGACCTGCTGAAAAGGTGAGCGACCCTTTGAGTGCTGAGGTCCACTTGTCCCACGTTTCCACTCCGAACAGAGGTCTCCTTTGGAGTTCCTACTACATACTCCTGCACTCATTGGCCTTGTCTGTATGTCTGTTGGGGTTTGGAGCAGAGTTTCTGTGGTAAACTTAACTCTTTTTCTTCCAAATGGCATCTTTTTTGGGGGTTTTCACACTTTTCCCTTCAGGGTAGGTGTTTTTACAACTTTTTTTTTACCTCACTGTAAAATTTAACAAATTTGAGTTCCACTCCTTTAAGGCACGCTTTACTGCATAGACGCCATGCTCCATTCACCTCTATGGGACTTTACAGTTCTGAACATATCTCTGCAACCGCTCAACGTAGCAACTTCAGAAATGGCTCATTTTGTTTATCTGCCCTTGCACTATCATCCAATCAATGTTCGATGTATTTTGGGGGGCTCAGGGGGCTTTGGGCACTGTTGGGTTACTTTTTTAGGGAAAACTACATTTTCCATGATCTCTTGCTTCGCGTCCTCATTTCTGATTGGCTCCCGTTGCGGCAGCCATTTTCTGCTTTCCCTTCACGAGTATCCTATGCAGGGCTTGGACTCGCCTTCTCTTCTCAGCAGATTAACCCTTCGCCTGCCAGAGAAGTACAAATTAGCAATTTCTGGGGTGAAATTTTAATCTTACACACTGTATTGGGTTGTTTCCTTATACTTGTGATGTTTTGACACTGAGGATGTCAACTCCGTTGGAGGTTGGGGCTAGACCTAAGACTAAGGATACTGGGGTGTCTGTGTCCCCCATTGTGCACTGCTCCTCATGTCAATTAGGGTTGCCTAGAGAGTACTCAGATCATTTATGCCCAGCATGTTGCCCCTGTGTCTCCCCCTGGGACCTCCAGCCATGCACAAGAGCCAGTTTGGATGCAAGAGTTTAAGGCCACTACAAGAGACCTCAGGTCTACCTTACAACTCCTTCCATCCCAGTTGCAGGAGGTCTTCCAGTTTTGGCAACCCCCTACTCTTATCAGGTCTTCTCTACCAAAGCCACAGGGCATACCTGATGTCTCTGACTCCTCTGAAGAGGAACTACTGGTGGATTCTGGTGAGGGGGAATGTTCTGCGGTGGTCTCTTCCCAGTTCTTTGGGGACCCCTTTGAAGCTGACCCTGATCCCTCTGCTGAGGGCCTGATCAGGGCGGTGTTAAACACGGTGAACATTCCCGTGGACCCCTGTTATGTGTTCAAGGAGCCTAAGAAGCAGTCTACCTGTTTTCCACCTAACGCCACTCTTGACCGTCTGGTGTCTGACAAGTTGAAAGCGCCTGAGAAGAAGCCTTCTGTTTCTAAGAAGTTTGCTAAGTTGTACCCCTTTTCTGAAGCGATATTAGCTCAATGGGCTCATCCACCTAAGATGAACGCTCCAGTTTCTAGGCTTTCCAAATCCACTACCTTACCTGTGGCAGATGCATCTGTCCTCAAGGACTGGACTGACAGGAAGCTTGAGACATCCCTAAAGTCTATCTTTGATACGGCCGGTACTTCCTTGTGCCCGGCGTTTGCTGCTGCTTGGGTTAATAGGGTCATTGCAGTTTGGACTGAATAGTTCACGGTGGCTGTCCATCAGGGTGCTACTACTGCTTACTATGACGCTCCAGAGTCATTTCAACGAGCGGTTGGACGCATCAATGCTAGATGCGTCATCTGCAGACACGAGGCTTCAGCATGCTGCAGGACTCTGTTTTATGTGTTTGAGGCCTGTAGTCTCCTCCTACCTACTTCCTCCCTCTGAACTGCTCCTCCTACGTACTTCCTGAGGAGGGGTTTAAAGGGCAGACTGATTGCTGACTCAGTTACCCTTACATTGGTGTTCTGTTCAGTTCATTATTTGTATTCCTGATTCCTGTGTATGATCCAGCTTGTCTGTCCATCCATTCTGGTGATGACCTGTGGCTCTGTCTGACGATTCTCCTTGTGCGTTCCAATTTGACCCAGATATCCTTTCTGGTGCAAACCTGTGGCTCTGGCTGACTACCCACTCCGTGTATGACCTAGGCTTGTCTGACTACCCACTCTGGTGTTGACCTGGGGCTCTGTCCACTGTGCATACCATCGCTTCAGTGGATATCCTGCCTGGTGCAAAACTGTGGCTCTGGCTGACTACCCGCTCCGTGTATGACTTTGGCTCGTCTGACTATCCTGTCTGGTGCTTACTAGAAGGCTCTGTCTGTTCGCTCCTTTGTCAGTTCCGTTATTCAGTCATCCTTCCTAGTATAAACATGGGGCTCTAGCAGACTCACAGCTACTGACTGCAGGCTGAGTCAGTATCACTCTTGGGCGTTACCGTACCACAACACTCCAGCAGGCTGAAGCCTAGTCTCGGACAGTGTGGTGTTGATATTGGGAGACTGCTATTCCTAATACAGTACTCGCCTTTTCATTCACCCACTGTGTATATATATTTATATTGCATTGCTGTCATTATTCTCATAATAAAGGTTATATTATCTATACCGTCTGACTCCTGGTTTTGCTTGCCAAACGCAACAGCTTCCAATCCTTCTTCGGCATGACTCACCAAACCCAGGTCCCCACTCTGCTGTGGGCGGTCGTCTGCGTCACTACCACAGTATCGGCGAGGATTCAGTGGTGGACCTGTGGGTTTTATAGGTGGTGATAGAAGGGTACAGGATCCCTTTTGTCTCTCTTCCTCCCTTTTGCTTCTTTCCTTCTCATACTCCTCAGGCTGCTGAGAAACTAGGGTTGTTCAACAGAACTATTTAGGCTCTTCTGGACAAGGATGTTCTAGAGCCGGTTCCAGCTCAGGACAGAGGTATTGGTTTTTACTCGAACCTCTTTGTGGTCTCCAAAAAGGACGGCAGTTGTCGTCCCATTTTGAACTTGAAGGATCTCAATTCCTTTGTGATCCGGGCTCATTATCACCAGTAGTCTCTACGGACAGTAATTGCTGCTATGCCCCCAGGGGAATTCCTTGCATCCCTGGATCTTCAGGACACGTATTTACACATCTCCATTCATCCAGAGAGCCAGCAGTATCTCAGATTTGCCTGCGACCAAGGGCATTTTCACTTTTTAACTCTTCCCTTTGGTCTGCCTACAGCTTCTCAAGTTTTCAGCCGTGTCCTGGGAGCTTTAGTATCCGTCCTCCACCAAGACAGCATCAGAGTTACTCCATACATGGACGACCTGCTTCTGAAAGCCCCCTCTGTGGAACTTCTTCATCAGCAGGTTCAGCAATGCATTCATGCTCTCACCCATCATGGGTGGATCATCAACATGGACAAGTCAGATCTTGTCCCATCCCACCGTCTGGTCTTCCTGGGCCTTCTCTTCGACACTTAGAAGAGCATGGTGTTTCTCAAGGACGAGGTAGCTCACCAGATCGCCCGCAGGGTTTCTGCGGTTCTGCCTCAAGATCCAGTTCCAGCCAAGAAGCTGTCCTCTCTAGTGGGGAAATTCATCTCCACCATACAAGCGGTCCTGTTTGCCATGGCTCACACCAGGGAACTCCAGAGGTTTGTGATCCAGGTGTGCAGGGGTCAGCCGGACCTTCTGAAGATGTCAGTGTTCCTCCCTCTTCATGTGGAACTGAGTTTGTCATGGTGGCTCAACCTCTCCAATCTGCTGAAAGGCAAGTCTTTCCTGGTATCCTTCTGGACCACGGTGACGACGGATGCCAGCCTCTACGGCTGGGGAGCGGTCCTGAGTCGCCTGAGTGCTCAGGGTCGGTGGTCTCCGGAGGAATCTATCCTTCCCATCAACGTGTTGGAGCTTCGGGAGATATTTCATGCCCTTCATCACTGGACATCTCAGCTGGAAGACTGTCCAGTCCAGGTACAGTCCGATAACGCCATGGCCGTGGCTTACATCAACAAGCAGGACGGAACAAGAAGTCTCGCCGCTTTGTTAGAGGTCAAGGCTATTTAGTCCTGGGCAGAAGAACACGTTCCTGCCATATCCGCAGTGCACATTCCTGGCGTAGACAACATCATGGCGGACTTCCTCAGTCGACACACAGTGGACAACGGAGAGTGGGAACTGCACCCAGAGGTGTTCACCCTCATTGTTCAGAAGTGGGGTCTTCCTTAGATCGACCTGATGGCGACAAGACACAACAGGAAGGTTCAGAGGTTCTGCTCTCGGTGGAGGGACCCTCTAGCTCTGGGTGTGGATGCCATGTCCATTCCTTGGTTATTTCCTCTGGCCTACATCTTTCCTCTCCTCCCAATGTTGCACAGGTTGTTACGGAAATTGCAACTGGAATGCTGTCCAGTCATTCTGATTTCTCTGTACTGACCTCGGCAGGCTTGGGTTCCGGAGCTTTTGGATCTGTCGGTGGCGGAGCCGTTCCGGCTCCCTTGCTGTCCGGATCATCTTATACAGGGTTACTTGTGGAAAGAGGATGTTCATCTGCTAGCTTTAACGGTTTGGAAACTGAACCCTCAATATTGAAGAAGAAAGGTTTTTCTTCTGGTGTGGTGGCTACTATGCTCAGTGCCCGCAAACCTGTTTCTTCCAAGATCTACCATCGTGTCTGGTCGACCTTTCTATCTTGGTGTGCTGATAAGGACCTGTCCCAGGACTTTGATCTTCCTATGGTCCTGGCCTTTTTGCAGGACTGTTTGGATATGGGCCTTAGTTTGAGTTCTCTTAAGGTTCAGATGTCTACCCTCTCTGTTTTCTTTCAGAGGCACATTGCCATCCTTCTTGATGTCAAAGTTTTCTTGTAGGGCGTTGCTCATACTTGTCCTGCCTTCAAGAATCCCGCTCCTCCGTGGGATCTTAACTTGGTTTTGGGCATTCTTCAGCTCCCTCCATTTGAATCTTTGGCTACTATTCCTCTACTCCTGTTGACGTGGAAAATGGCTTTTCTCCTGGCGATTGTGTCTGTTTGCTGAGTCGCGGAGTTACATGCTCTGTCCTGTAAACCACCCTATTTGGTGTTTCACAAGGACAAGGCGGTTCTTTGCACTTCTCAGGAGTTTCTCACGAAGGTGGTTTCAGAGTTCCACATCAATCAGGAGATTGTGGTGCCTTCTTTCTGCCCTGAGCCCACCTCTGACAAGGAGAGGGATCTCCACTTGTTAGATGTGGTGCGTTGTCTCAAGTTTTATGTACATCTCACTGAGTCTATCAGGCTTATGTATATCATTATGTTTCCTATGTTCCACATTGAACAATAGAGAAAAGAAGATTTTAGTGTACTTAACATTAAATCCTTTTCTCTTAGTAAGTATGAACCAGAGAAAAAACTGTTGGGCAGGGGGGGCATCTTTGATTCCCTTTTCTTTTTTCACTTATGTTTGGCTTTTCTCTTGACTTGCTATATATTAAAACTGAGTTTAGCAGGCACAGGTAAAATGGAAGGGAGGAGAGAGTTTCTGTCTCAGAGACCTTTTTTTAAAATGCCCTGCCCTCCTAGTTCCTGTGTTCCACGTGGACTAAGAGAAAATGATTAATTGGTAAGTACAATAAAATCCTCTTTTTCTGTCCATCACAATGTAAGTGGGGGTTTATTATTAGGAGGTTAGTTGTCCTTTAAGAAGTTCATTATAACTAGTGTACTGACACTTTAATAGAAGAAATATTGGAATGTGCGGGAATTAAACTAATGATTTTGTACTTGGCTTATTTTTCAGGGAAGGAAAAATCAACAAGATGCTGGTGCAGATGGAGATCTAAAGAAGTTTGATGGGGCAGGATATGACAAGGATCTTGTTGAAGCTTTAGAGAGGGACATTATCTCCAGGAATCCAAATGTTCATTGGTATGCAAAATGCAATTTTTTTCTTGCCATAAGACATACCGGATTATTTGTGCCTTTTTATTTGAAAATGTTAGAATTGCATTGATATTTAACCCCTTGGTGATGAGGTATTTTTTTACACTAGAGGACAAGACCAATTTTGACCTTTTTAGTATTCCTTTTCTTCTGCTAACTCATTTAGTATACCCACACATTTTTAAGCTTTTTAAGCTTAAGTAGGGTTTTGTACACACTGCTTATTTTGATAATTTAAAAAATATTAAAAACCATGAAAAACATTTTTTGTAGGTTTTCCTTTAATAATTTGTGCTTAATCAGTTCATATTTAACAGGAACTAGATAAAAAGTATGAACAGACAATACAGGTTGTCACAAGCGAGGGCTATAGGCCCTGCTGAGACAGTGGGGAGAGTGTGGGAGGGAAAGGGTTAATAATACCAGACCCCCTGGTTACCTGTTACTATTCCTAGCAACCACCAAATTAACCCCTGAAATCCCTCCTGCACTATCACCACAGTACTACAATTTTCTGCCACCATCAAGACTTTATATCTGGGCATCTTAGGTTACCCCAAACACAACAGAATACAGTATAAAATCACCTTAATAATCAGACATATATAATTTAACCCTTTAAAAAATGTACTTCCTGAGCTTCATTCAGAGTAGTGAGTTCATATTAGAGAACAGAGACAAGAGCTGATTAATTGAACATTTAATCTGAAAAAAGCCTTCACAGTGCTGTGTACAAAAATACAGGAATAAAGGAATACAGAAATAAAGATTACACATAAGCAAAACAGTCCATAAAATAAAATGGGAGAAACACAAGAGATCCCTATATACAATTACCAATATAGTAGGAGTCCTTGTGGGAACTTCAGATGGTAAAAGCTTTCCTTTCAGTTGTTGCAAAGAAATTCACTGTTTTTATTCAAAACCCATATTAAATACATTCTACAGTTGCTTCTAAGAGGCCAGACCCCCTGGGTATTACTTGGGAGGGTCAGGGGTTTGACCTGACCGTTTACAGCCCACTCAGTCAGACCTGTCAGGGATGTTACTGCAGAGTTCTACCTGAAAAGTCATAAGGCTTCCCAAAACATGCAACACTTTTATGCACCTATAATAATAATATAATAATTTATCACCTTTATTGGGTATTCTCTAAAAACACATAGTAACGACAAGACAGGGTCGAGTGAGGTAGGACATAGACGGGGGAGAAACCCCACTGGTCTAACATATTTCACTCTGGATTGCGCTTACTCACATACTAATCAAAGTGACAAAACCACCATTCTATATAATGAAAGGCTAGGATGATTGTCAGAAGCCTTCACGCACAATAGAGACTGTCTGTTTTGCAGTCATGCGCAGTGCAGACTGCCCGATCGCTCCACGGCTGATACGTAGCTGTGAATTCAGACCGGAGTTCCTTCTGCGCACCTTCCTGGGACCACTTGGTGAACAGATTGTCTCCAGGCACCAGCCAAGGCTACTGGGTGGCACTGTGACACGTGTACACAAGCTTTTAAACTAGTTTGATATAAACTCTTGAACAGAGGTGATTGGTTAAAATGAAACAGATTTGTGGGGAGAACCCAAAGAATAGGGGAATACTCCTCCTTCTATATGTCATAGCATTCACTGCTGTCGGAACAACAATCGGAAATTAAGAAAATGCAGAACGCACTCATATCTGTCTGTAATGTACAATGTTACAACATAGCATAGTGACCAAAACTCCAGTATGTGTACCGAGAAAGCATCTCAAATATGAACACGAGAGGGACTATACATTCTAGATAAACTACGAGAAACACACACTTGTCTCAAAGGGCGATGGGCAATATGAGACTCCAAAAATAAATAAAATAAAATTGAAAATAAGAATAAACAGAAAATAAAATAAAAGTAAAAAAAAAATAGTTATATAAGAAGAATATATATTTATATAATATAATGCAAAGTAATATAGATTGTATAAATCACATGTCTGTATTGACCAAATCCATTTATTATCGGCAAGCGTGCACTCTCGTATATCATTCCCAATTGAAAACCACAGGATGATAAAAAATAGACAATGATATTACATGTAGCTTCCCACAGATACCAAAAGATTAAACCCCAAACATTATTATTATAGAAATAATAAAAATAAATATAAAAATAATTATAATATTAATAATAAAAAATCTGGAAGGGGGAGAGATCACCAGGCACCGATCAAAAATACATAAAGAGACACTAAATCGTGTCAAAAGACATGCTAATGCCCCATTCAGAATTTAAACCTAATGCCATCCTTGTTTTCAACTGGAATATCCAGTATGCATCCCGTTTATTAATCTGACTCAGTAAGTCTCCACCCCTCCATGGGGGTCTAACTTTTTCGATATCTTGGAATGCAAAACATCAGACTCTGCCTTCATGACACTCTAGTATATGTCTTGCCACTGCAGATTCCCTACGACCGTGTTCAATTTGATTAATATGCTCTCTAATTCTATTTGTAGTTGGTGTGTTAGCATGCATATGTGTTTTTTCAATAAAAATATTAAAAAGAATGGGCCCCAGTACAGATCCCTGAGATACTTTTGTTTTCTGTTTCCGTTCGGTCCTTGATCCTTAAGACAGCTTTCCTGCTGGTGATTGTGTCTGTTACAAAATTTCAGACCTTGTTATTTAAACCTGTCTTCTTAATTTTTCTCTCTAAGGTTGTTTCTAAGTTACATATTAATCAGGAAATTGTTCTTCCTTGTCTCCATCTAACAAACAGGAGCAGGAGCTTCACTGTTTGGACATGTTTCAGTGCTTGAAGTACAGCATTCATCATACAAAGCCTCTAAAAAATAGTCACTAATTTTTTTATCATTCCTTATGGCCATTGTGCGGGCCAAGTTGCATTTAAGGTGACAGTGGCTTCCTGGATCAAGGTGACCATTCACCAGGCCTACATCCTCAGAAAAATGGAATAAAAAAATAAAAAAACCTTTGCCTTTAAAGATCACAGCTTATTCCACCAGATTGGTGGGCTCTTCATAGGCCTACAAAAATCAGGCTCTACAGACTTGTTATGCAAGGCAACACCATAGACTTCCCATCACATGATTTTTTAAAAAAACTACCATATCAATGTTATGACTTCAACTGAAGCCAGTTTTGGATGGTTGTTGTCAGTGTATTCTTTTGGGATTTATCTTTTCTTCCAGTTTCCTGTTTTATTACTGTTACTTGGTTTTAAATCTAAATCTGAAAGTATAGTTAAGAAAAGATAAGCAAGTCTTTATCTTTAAATAGTAATTCAGAAAGACCAATACAAAACTATTTTATAATCTCATTTTAAGTGGGTCTTAATTCAGCAAGTAAAGTAATTTGACAAAATGGAAATGTTCTTGAACTGTTAGATTTCTTGAGCATTTTTTTTGCCTGTTGTTAAATTATTACTAGTTACAGCCCAGTGTCTGGCTGATGTCCTGGCATATGACAACAACTAGCCATGCTACTTATCCATTTTGTCCTTATCAGAAAAAGAAAATTAATATTATGTCTGAATGGTTTCTATAAAGTGGATATGTTGAAAACTACAAGCTGTGATGCAGGCAAATCCGTCTTTCTTTGAAACATACTTTTGGAAATTGTTACAGGCTTAAGTGATTAGTATAGCATAAGCAGAACAAAGCCTAAAAATCCCATAGTCCTACCTCTATACGGTATTTAGGCTTTAGCCATTTGAAATCTATAATTATTTTTCTACTGTAAAGTTTTTCTATACTTTTAGATTATTATGAGTATGGCTTATACTTTTTCATCATATGTGATTGGTGAAGAACACTCCCAGATCACAATGCACATGAATACTGCTCGCTAGACCCCATTTTATTATTTGTGAAAGTTATGTAGCTATCAGGAAAGCTGCATACCACAAGATACCTCCTTATGACCTGAATCCTTACCTATGGAGAGTAAGTCAATGGCTTGTAAGGGTCGCTAGTCACTATTTTCTCAGGCTGTAAACTGAGACTACTATCACTGACCACAACAAGGTCCTAGTGCACATTAAAATGTATATAAATGTAACTGCTGTATGAAACAAATTAATATCTAATTCAATTTTTTTGTAACTACATTTTTTCAGCTTATAGTATATGTCATGCTCTTCTCTTTAAATAGGGAAGATATAGCTGATCTGGAAGAAGCAAAGAAGCTATTAAGGGAAGCTGTAGTTCTTCCGATGTGGATGCCGGACTTCTTCAAAGGCATTCGAAGACCATGGAGGGTGAGTCCATGTTTATAATCTTGCTGTGCTGATATATTTTAATTTCAATCTGTTTTGTTCATATAGGTTTTTTTAAAGGAGAAATCAAACCTCCTAATAATAACTCTCCACTTGACCTTACCAGAAAACCCTAATGGCATCTATGAATTTTGTATTTTTGGCCATTTTCAAAAAATGACATGTTCAATCTGTCTTAGATGTTGCATCCTTGGAGGTGGACATGACAGTTGCAGGCAATTTTTTAAACCAAAGCAGGCAGAGTGCATGAACCTACTAAATTTTTTATGGACCAGAGGGAAGTGCATGCAATGCATTAAACCCCCAGGCCTTAAAGGGTTAAAATTACCACGTGCAGTGAGTGGGATTTGCATCCTGTGCTCCTGCTAACAACTGCCATGTCTGCCTCCTCGTGGACCTGACATTCAGGATTTATTGACAATGTTCTCTTGAACAAAATGCATAGGCATTAGAATTTTCTGGCTATAGTAAAGTAAGTGGGAGGTATTATTAGAGGTGTAACTTCTCTTTTAAATATAGCGATTGTTATTCACAATCAAACCGATTTGTAAGGTAAAGAAGAACCCCCACCGCCTCATATCTAATGTACTCTATCTATGTACAAGCAACAGTGGCACGGCTTTGCACATGCAGTGTAACCGTTTGATTTCCAGAGTGGTATCCAGTGTACTGCAATACGTTGGATACTTGTATTGCACTGTAAGAGTTAAAAAATAAATCACCAGTGCGTTGGTTACACCTTTGGCACTGAACGGTTTAAAGGAGAACTTTCGCCCCAAGTTAAGTTAAAGCGGAACTATCACCTAAAACCAAAGTTTTACCATGCGTTTTAATGTTTAACCCAACATTAGTGCTGTTTGTGTTCTTCGAGTCACCTGGTAGTGGAGATATTTGCCCTGCAAAATCGGGCACTTCCGCATTCTACGGTACTCTGTACCGTCTCAGGACTTCCTAGCTGCCCCAGGGAGCGCCTTCACGCTGCCATTCAAAGCTGGATTTCTGTGATGCAGCGTTACAGTAATCTCCGTTTACAATGCTACTGAGGTTGCAACCTGCACAATGTGATAAGTCTGTGAAAAAGGGAAAGGAGGGAACACACCTTGGTAGAACCACCCTGATAACACACATGAATTACAGACACCCTGACATTTATGAGAAGTTTGGAAACCAATGTGTTAAATGGACTCTAACATAAAATGTAAATGGAACTTATACGAAAGAACATGATACAGCCTTCACACCTTGATAAAACTCAAAATATGACACTGTTTGTGCTACTTTTCAGCAGGCTTGGGGGAAGCAATTTTCCTTTGCATGTCTCACTTCCTGGACAGGTGGCTCTAGTCTGCTGTGTAAGACACACTTCAAAAAGTAAGGATTGCAAAGGAAAACTGGGTCCCTCAGCCTGCTTATAAACAGTTCATGCAATATCACCTATAGCAGGGCTGGGCAACATAAAGTCCTTCATCTAGTCCTGGACTTCAGTATCCATCATCCTTTACCAGCCACTGACTGGAAGAGAATAATACCCTTTGTAGTCCATCAGCAAGTTATGGAAATGTTTACACATATCTGTAAATGCTAATTTTGAACTGCCGTATAAGATCAGGTTAGCATTAATGTCCCTGTAAGTTGTTTATAGAATGCTGTATTTATAAATGAACTGAACCATACTTTTATTTTTAGGGCGTTCTAATGGTTGGGCCACCTGGCACTGGTAAAACAATGCTCGCTAAAGCAGTAGCCACAGAATGTGGGACAACCTTTTTCAATGTTTCTTCATCAACATTAACATCTAAGTACAGGGGAGAGTCTGAAAAGCTGGTCCGCTTATTATTTGAAATGGTAAGTGAGTTGCACTGCATAATTTGAATTGAGATTACTTTTGTGTGGATATTTTCTTGATGAAAGCAAACTAGGGTAAAACCACTCTAGGTAGAATAAACCACTCTTAGCCATAAGAATAAATTATTTTCCTTTAAACAATTTAAAGGATCATTAGTTTCATTTTGGGATGGAAAAAACATTTTGTAGGGTTTTTCCTGCTTAGAAAACAGCAATTATTTTACTGCTGGGAGCTGATTGTTAGACTCACATCCTGTGGTGAACTATAGCCATTGGATTACTGTTCTCCATAAAATGCTATATAATAGCTGTTTAGATACCTTTTGTCATGCACTAAGGTGTTAAAATCTCCATTGATAAAATCTCACCAGTTACCTTGTTATTGGATGGAGCATAGATTCTTGAGTGCCGTTACGTTCTGGGGGCCCAGGCTGAGTATGTTTTGTTCACATCTTATGGGACGTGCACCTAATATTTAGCCTATATACTCTTATGTAGTGTGCCACTGCCAACCCTTTATATGTAGGAACATTTCTAGAAGAAGTTGTGGGTGGAGCCTCCTCTTCCTCCTTATCAGACTATCCCACTAGCCCTGAACCAGATAGACTTGTTCCAGTAACTTGGATAGAACCTGAGAACATTTCTTCTTAGTTTTTAGAATATTTGATTATTTTCTTTTAGATATGGGTGCCAAAATTCCCCCATTAGTAGGTGGATTGTCATTCCTTGCTTCCCTCGGAGGATTGTCCTGCTATCAGGTGCTGTTGTGGAACCTTGCAGCCCTTTGGAGAGAATCATGCAGCCCATGTCTCTCTCTCCTGACTGGGTCTCTCTGAGGCTCTTTCTTTCAATGGTAATCTGAAGAAAGAAGTCAAGTAAAAAGGCGAGCAACCCTTTGAGTGCCATGGTCCACTTGTCCCTCAGTTCCCCTCCACACAGGGGTCTTATAGGTGTTTTATTCTCCTGCACTCATGTTTGCTATCTTTTTGGTTTGATTCCAGGGTTTCTGGAGCTTGGATGGCTGCATTTTCTGTATTTAACCCCTTCACTGCTGGTTTCTCTGGGTTATGGGGCTTATTTTGGCTTATCCTTCTAGATTCATGTGTTTTTATTTGCCCCTACTTATCCCCTTTGGTATTTGGACACATTTATTCACTTTTGAAATTTTTTTATTTTTTTTTTAGATCTGGCGCACTTACTTGTTCCGTTGATTTCTATGGGACAAACTGTTTTGGGACATATCGTCAAATACCTTCCTCCCTACAGATTCTTCCAGTCCAGAACTCCTCTGGGACACGAAAAGCTGCATCTTTTCAGCAAGATGGTTCAGGCTGTCTTGTACAAGGGAGTCCTGACTCCATTTCCTCCTCAAGAGAAAGGTTTAGGTTTCTATTCAAACCTATTTGTGGTGGCCAAGAGGGATGGCGGCAGTCGTCCTATCTTTGACCTCAAGGACCTCAACTCCTTTGTGGAGACTACACTCTTCAAGATGGAATCCTTGCACTCTGTCATCGCAGCTATGTGTCCAGGAGAGTTCTTGGCCTCTCTTGGTCTGCAGGATGCATACTTTCATGTCCCTATTCACCTGAACAACTAAAAGTACCTCAGATTTGCCTGCAACTTGGGGCACTTCCAGTTCACCTCTCTGCCCTTTGGGCTTACCTCTACTCCTCGGGTGTTTGTCCCAGGGCATTGTTTGCCTTTCTGCACACCACACTTCTGCTGAAGGTGCCGTCCAGGGAAATACTGGACCAGCATGTCCAGGACCGTGCTCAGATTCTCCTCCACCATGGGTAGATCCTGAATATGGAGGAATCTGCTCCGGTCCCCTCTCAGGTACTGGTTTTCCTTTGTCTCAGGTTCGATACTTGCCAAGGGAAGGTTTTCCTGACCGAGGATTCTATCCAACAGGTCATTCATCTGGTGTCCCGAGCTCTGGAGTGGCCATCAGCTCCGCAAATTATTGACCTTGACAGGCCGCATAATGGTAGTTGCATATTCCATGGCTCACACCAGGGAGCTCCAGCGCTTCACTATCTGTGCTTGACATGGGAACCCGGATCTCCTGGACAGCAATGTCTCTCACCTCTGGAGGTGAGGCAGAACCTGCTCTGGTGGCTGGACAAGTCCAGCCTGGAGAAGGGGAAACCCTTTGTCATTCAGGACTGTACCATAGAGATGATGGACACCAGCCTCAGAGGCTGGGGAGCTGTCCTGGGTCACCCGGGGTTCAGGGCAGAGAGGCTGCGGAGGAGACTCTGCAGTCCATCTATGTTCTGGAGCTCCAGGCGATTCATCATGCTGTGGTGTACTGGTCCTCTCCACTGAGGGGTTGCCCAGTCCGCATCCTGTTGGACAACGCTACAGCTGTGGGGTACATCAAGGAGGCAGAAGAAACGCTACCGCTTAGTAGGAGGGCAAAACTGTCTTGGCCTGGGCAGAAGATCATGTTCCGGCTATTTACGCTATGCACATTCCAGGAGTAGACAACACCCTGGCGGACTTCCTCAGCCATCAAAGGGTGGACCCAGGAAAGTGGGAGCTCCACCCAGATGTTTTCGACCTGTTGGTGCAGTGGTGGGGTCTTCCTCAGATAGACCTGATGGCCACCAGGAACAACAGGAAGGTTCAGCTGTTTTTCTCCCATTGGAGGTATCCTCTGGCCTTCACCGTGGATGCTGTGGCAATCCCCTGGTGTTTTCAGCTGGCCTACATCTTCCCTCCACTTCCTCTCATTCCCAGGGTACTGAGAAAGATTTGGATGGACGGTCTGGCAGTCATCTTTATCTCCCCTTCCTGGTCCAGGTAGCCCTGGTTTCACTACACAACACACTGTTTTCACTCCATACAATATGTGTGGGAAGAGGAGTTACTTGGCTCTGTAGTTTACAACCTTAATTTGGGCAGGTTGCCTGTAACACTTCCGGAACACTGACACAGAGACAGAGGGAAAAAATACCTGAGTCCTGGTCTTCCAGCAGAGGCAAGGGAGCTTAACTTGAGAGCATAGACAGCCATGACAACCTTACTTCGGCCAATGCCATAAATAAAGGTGTCTTTTGCAAGACTAAATATCAAGTACCAGTTGTTCCTGTACCAGATTAGTATAGCTGACACTGTACTCTGTGTAAAGGTGGACCAGAAAAACAAAAGAATATAGAAAGTGGAGTACCATCAGCTGCTGCTAGATGTCAGTGCAGGTTAAAGACTCAAGCTAAAGTACGCGGAAAACCGGACTGAGACTACGGTAGAGTGGCTAAGTTGGCAAATTCAAAGATGCTCATATCCGAAGTGCAGTGGAACAGCGAGCTGAAACATGGAACTACACCACTGTTTTGAGGGGAATCCAGACAAGGTTATACAGTTAATGGGCAAACTCTTGTTCTGGCAGGGGATGGGTGAGGGCAGGCAGCAATCTTCCAAGACTGGGGCTCCAAGCCAAGAGTATGGGCAGGTGGCTAGCAACAGAGTCAGTTCACAGTAAGATTGGCAACAGGGAATCATGAGTACGGTAACATGAGCACTAAGCACACACATGAGGTAAAACACAGGAACATGCATTGGTGAGCCTCCGAGGGAGATTCTTAAAGACACAGAAAAAAGGTCTTACAAGAGACCAGAGTAGGATCCGTGGAATGGATCCAGAAATCACAATAAAATTAAACAGAATGGGTCCTTATACTGCAAGGCATAATCCCAGACCATCCTGGGGCAAAAACAAGCAGTAGCCCATTGGCTAAGACCATGTACATTTCATTCTGATTTTTACTGCCTCAGTCTGGCAATGAAAGTGTGCTAGTAATCAAAAGATTCATTGGGTACATTTAAATTTATAATAGTTTCCTCATGTATTATCTTCTTTACCTCTGTGTGCCCTACATACAGAGTAGAAGCAAAATGTCACTGTATACATATATGCTGCCTACTGGTATAACCAACACACAGAGTACAACGGCTTGCCAGGTTTTGATTTGTGTCTATACAGGCACAAAATAGGCCTGCCACATTTTTTCGTATACTTACACGCTGCCCATACAATATAATTTGATGTATCTTCCCTCTGTTTGGATCATTTACAAACAGAGTTAAGGCTGTAACGGAAGGGAGATTAGACACAGATGGTGGCCCAGTCTAAGCAGCCCCACTAGCATCCTGACAGATTTCCAATTATTTGAGCTGACATAATAGATAGACTGTGATACATAGCCATTTTATACCTTAGGACCCTTTGATTCAAGTTATGATGCACTTCTTTTTGGTGAGTCTGTTTCATCTAACCAATGCAACTTGATCTTTCTGACATGTACAGGTTTAATAACCAACCATAAAGCCATGAGTTGGAGCATGTACCTCACTACTCTGTTATGTGTTTCACTCTCCCTTTTGTGAAGCTCCGCAGGATTCAGGCCAGTTATATTTCTGTATCCTAAGCCAGGATTCACTGTTTCCCCACTATCTTTCCGGCTAATTATCTCTCCCTTTATTAGGACGTTTATGAAAATTCATTTGCTCAGAGAAAATTACTCATTTTTTCTGTAGTCTACTTCAGAATAAGTACTTCTTTTTAGTACAGCCCTAAACAGTTCTGTGGCTTTTCATGTCCAGGGTGCCAGGCAGAAGGTTCAAAGCCATAGCCTTCCATGAGGCTGTACAGTTAATTGTCATTGTTCTTGTTCCCATAGAGCACAGAGTCAAAGGATTATTTCCACACTTATTTGTAGCCCCCCTCCCCAAACAAAAAGATGGAGGATTTAATTATTGTATTCATTAACCCTTTGAGTGCCAGAGTGGTACACAACGCATTGCAAAGCAATGCGTTGAGTACCACTCTGGCACTCAAAGGGTTAATCCATTATTGGATTTGAACGCTATATACAAAGTTCAAGATGGGAATCCATAAAATCTGTCATTGCTGGCATGGAACCAGGAGAATTTCTCTCATCTCTGGGTATCATACACTTCCTACATATACATGTTTGCTAGTACCACCAACAGTATCTCAGATTTTTTTTCAAAGCAGACAAAAAGTTGAATACCAGTCCAAAATTTCCTCCTAGTGCCACCCATATGCCATTATTCCCCCTAACATACACCTCTGTCCTATTAGGCTTCCTCTTACATCCACTCATGTACCATTATCCCGCTTAACACCCTCCAGTGTCCTATCTGACTCCTTCTAATGCCCACCCATGTCCTATTAGGTTCCCTCCACCCCATCTCCTCTACTTATGAAAATAAGACTTACTCATCTCAATACCTATAATGAGACTCCCTCATTCTCCCCAACCTATCATACCTAAAATAATAAGACCCCTGCCCTCCAGACATAGAATGAGACTCCCATAGCTTCCCCCACATACGTGAGACCCCCTACCTAAAGTGAGGCCCCCTTGTTTTTTCCCAAACCTAAAATTAGAACCCCATACCAACATTATATCACCATTCCTACTTCCCATACCTAAAAGAAGACCCCCATGCCCCCTCTGCATACCTAAAATTAGACCACCATTCCCCGCATGCCTAAAATTAGACCCTCACATCCCCCACATACCTAAAACTGGCATTTAACATCTCTCCAACTAATCTACCTACCCACCCTTACAGAATAAAACATACCCTCCCAAAAAAGAGCCCCCTGTCACTTGCATACCTTTTTGCAGGGAAGGGGATCTCTTGCACCTGTGGTCTAGCGGTTTGAGAGGTTAGGGTAGGAGAGATCTGTTGCTCCCTCATGGTCTGGTTCTGTGTCAAGAAGTGAGCCACTGAAGATAGTGCAGTATAAGTGCACTGCCATCATTTAGTCACTCCAAGCACAGGACTGCTAGGGAGCAGTGGTGATGATTTGTGCCAATGCTGGCACAGATCCCTCTTTCCCTTGTGGAATATAAATATGGAGAATGTAGACAGAGCAGTCCAGGATAGCTGTATGGTGGCAAGACTGCCCCCAGGACTTGATACCTACCAGCAAATTTACCTGAGCCCCAGTAAGCTAGTCGCAGGTCATTACAACAGTTATGTGCTTCTAGCAGCCTTCTTCAAACTAAGACCATGAGAATAACTTTGTATAGACGCCATAATCAAGGCCAGATCATCTCATCTGCAGATGCATCGGGAACAAACAATGTAGCCACTCGGTAACCACAGCTAAATAATCAATTAGGGTAAATGCAACCAAAAAAAAAAAATCAAATTGTGTTTGCATGGTCTTTCTGGGTCTGTAGTTTGAGACATCTATTCAGAAAGTCTTTTTACCTCCATACAACATATCATGTATCATGAACGCAGTTTGTGCTGTCCTCAAATCACAGAGATGAAAACTAGAATGGATGAAGGTAGTGGGCACCATAGTCTCCACGCTGGAAGCAAGGCCATTCTCTCCATTCCACCTGAAATCTCTACAACTGGTCCTTTCTTAGAAATAGAACAAACAATACAATTGCTTGAACAGCCAAATTCAGCTGTGTCCAGCAGCTTGTCAGTCAATAGCATGATGGTTAGAATCTCTAAGGCTAGTCATTCTCACTTTTAATATGGCAAGTAGTTATGACTGTTGCCTGCATGCCTGGGTAGGGAGCATTTTAAACTTCCCTTTCTGCTCTCTAGGTCTGTGACCAAAGATGAAGTTATCTTTTTACATAAACATGTTGGAGCTGAATGACATCTACAAAATTCTTACAACCTGGACCACCCTCTTGAAGAAGCATCCAATTCCAGCCTAATCTGACAATACAACCACAATCATCTACCCAAACCACCAAAGCAACACCAGAAGTAAAGCAGTCTGGCTAGACGTCCTACCTTTCAGAACCCTACTCCTCAGTGGAGGACAAGGAAAGGGATATCCACTTGTTGGATGTGGTGCGATGTCTAAAGTTCTATGTGCACCGCACTGAGTCTATTCACCAGTCTGATGCCTTTTCATCATTGCTGAGGGTCCCAGGGCAGGGAGACCAGCTTCCAAGGTGACCATAGCATCTTGGATTAAGTCTAGTATTTTTAAGGCTTATGGATTGCGGAAGAAGCCTGTTCCATTTAAGGTTTCAGCTCATTCCGCTCGATCCATTGGGGCATCTTGGGCTTACAAAGATCAAGCCTCAGCTGATCAGTTGTGCAAGGCTGCCACTTGGTCGTCTGTGCGCAGTTTTTCTAAGCACTGCCGCTTTGATGTGCTGGAGTTGGCTGATGCCAGTTTGGGACAGAAGATGCTAGAGGTGGTTTTGCCTGTCTAGGTTTTCCTTTCGTCTCTTCAGTATTCCTTCACTTTTAAGCACAGTTAGCTCGAGTTTGTGTGCTGTGCTACATTCCTGGTGTGGTTATGCAGCGGTTTTTGTGTCAGTTGACACTTCTTTGTTATTGTTGGCCTGTCTATGATCTGATGGTTCATATAGGCTCAGCTGACTTTGGGGACCATGCACCTGGTCTTTGCCTTACTTCCCACCTCTGGGAAACTCAATGGTTGGACCAGTAACCTATATTGGACGACAGAGAAAAGAGGATTTTAGTCTTACCTGTTAAATCATTTTCTCTTAGTTCATATAGGTTACTGGTCTCCCACCCTGTCAAGACACCATGCTTGGCTCTCCTGTGACTGAACGTGGGAGTCCTATCGGGTTCTTGCTCACAGGAGTCTTCTTTTCCTTTCTTATTACCTAGTCATTAGTTAGTGTCTCAAATCTTTCTGGAGAGGAAGTGGCTAGATGCAGCTAAGGATAGGAGGTAGGCTCCACCCATCATTTGCTTCAAGAATTGTTCCTACCTACTTAAAGGGGTGGTTGCCTACCCAAAGTTACCAGTAACCTATATGATCTAAGAGAAAAGGATTTAACAGGTAAGACTAAAATCCTCTTATTACCTCCTTTATCAGCAGGTTTGATTATAATTGATGTATCTCTAGCAAGGCTAGCAATAGCCCTTCTTTCTGCTTTAGAGATGTTTGTAAAAGGAGGTAGGGTGTTTATAGGCCACCAAACTGGATTCATTAGATACCAGATGATGAATGCTTCAACATGCAGACTGGTGCAATTAGGGTAAAAAAATACTACGCTATTTAAGCAAATTTCTTTCTGACTGTTGTGGCATGTCTTTAAAAGTATCTTTCAGTGTAAGCTGTTGGTGAAATTTAAACAAATCAATTTGCCATTGGAAACAATTTTGTCTAGCAGTAGGCACAAAAGAAAGGCCATTTCTAAGTGTTATGTGTACATCAGGCAGAGTAGGCAGGTGCCTAGAACTTCACATTTTGAGGAAAGCCTCAGCTGTGCTTGCCACACCAATATTCTGAATTGTGTTGTGGCCAGCACAATCTTAATGTCCCTGCCCCAGTTTATGTACACCTTTGCAGGGTATTATTTAAGCCTTTGGATGCTAAAACGATATCCAATGCATTGCCATGCAATCTTAATGTCCCTGCTCCAGTTTATATACCCCTTTACAGGCTATTATGTAAGCCTTTTGATGCTAGAGAGATCTCCAATGCATTGCTCTGCAATGCATTGGTGATCTCTCTAGAAACCAAGGGGTTAAAGCTTTTTTATACCTTGCATGTTATAGGCCAAGGGTATTGTGTGTGCCATGAAACCGTGGATGGGACTGGGGCCGGAATCATGTGAAGAGTGGAAGTGTACCAAGCTAGACCTATAGGTCCATGTGGAATACTGTAGGTGGACCAAACACACCATATGAAGCTAAATAAATCCCCTTTGGATAGAAAGTAGACCTGTCGCCTATAAAGCATTTAGTCTGATTAAGAGCACTAATAGTTAGGGAATCTGATCGTTGCAGAGCTTTGTTCTCTGACCTGTGTGATAAAGCCTACATAACAAATTATGTGCAGAAAAGCACTTCTCTCTTTCTAGCAGCCTAAGAAGGCAGAGTTTCTACCGAAGAGGTAGAATAAATTAATGTGGAGTAAAAATCATGCAAATCCTTTCAAGATGCAGATGAGAGAGGGTTAAGAATGCTGAAAAGTCTGCTTTAAAGGGGGATCTTCTGTGCGCTTCTGGACAGACCGCTGTTACCTGCTCTGTAACCTCAGTCTGTCACTCTTCCTCTGCTCCCCTCCCTCTATCCAGCCTCCTTCTGTCTGTAAGCTGGAGCGGTCTCATTGGCAGAGATCGATATCTAACCAATGAGATCGCTCCAGCTTACAGACAGAAAGCCTCCCTCATCGGAGGAGGCTGGATAGAGGGGGGGGGGGCAGAGGAAGAGTCATAGACTGCGGTACAGAGAAGGTAACTGCAGTCTGTCTGGAAGTGCACTCTTTAAACATTAATTTTCAGCCAAATAGGGTTAAAAAAAATTAAGAAAGAAATCCACCTAGTCACTATATAACCTAACATTTAACACACACTTGTATAGGGATGCCAGATCCCCTTTAAATGCGTTGGAGACCTCCATGACTTTCAAAGGGTTAAATGCCCTATTTAAATTAACCCTGTGAACGACAGAATGGTATGCAATGCACACCCCTCTGGTACTCAAAAGGTTAATGGAATTGTTTATTTGGAGTTGATTTGCCCCAGAGTTGCTTCACTTTCTGATTTATACAAACATACCATGAGGTTTTAACCCTTTGAGTGCCAGAGAGGTACGGAACGCATTGCAAAGCAATGCATTCCGTACCCCTCTGGCGCTCAAAGGGAAACCTCTGAGTTCTGGAGAGGTATCCAACACAATGTGTAGGACAGCTGTTAAAAGGATCAACCAGTTTGTATGCTGTTAATTATGTCCGTGTAACATAAAATCTGCTTCATCTTATTCAAGGCAAGATTTTATGCGCCTACCACCATTTTTATTGATGAAATCGACTCCATCTGCAGCCGAAGAGGTACTTCCGATGAACATGAGGCAAGTCGACGGGTCAAGTCAGAACTGCTCATTCAGATGGATGGTAATCTATCTAAATATATTGCTTCCATTATATTGTCAGTCATTTTACACCTGTATCTGTTCTATATTCAGTAGTACATTTCTAGAACTTATCAAGCTACTTTTTGTTCCAACAATTTCTTCTATGTTGTCCTCTGCTTCCTAAAATAATTTACTGTCCACAGGGCACCACATCTTAAAATGATGGCTGTTCTGCATGGTAGCACAGACATAGTCAACGTTCTAATGACTTTTCAATGTTAAATACCAATTTCTTGATGCTTATAACTTTTGAAAGCAAAGACAAATTTGCCAATCCCAAGAAACTCAGCAAATGTGGTACAGATCAATGTTTTGTTTAGACAAAGGTCTGGGGAAATTTTTCATGTTACATTTTCATGCCATCAGACTTTTTTGTCAGGTCTACAACAGACATAACATTTCACACATAGATTATTCACTTTTATGTACCATAGTGCTGAATGTATTTTTTACATTGCAAGTTATTTGATAGTCAGGACCAGGGACATTGCCATGTACTGTTTTAAAAGGCTACAGACATGGGTCACATAATTAAATTGTGGGTCTCATTCCAGGTTATGGAATGCAATTATGTCAACTTCCCTTACAGTAGTAGTGAATATGGGCTGCACTGTGCTGTAGGTTGGCATAATCCAAGCCCCTGGTTTTTTTGTGTGTTTTTTTTTATTTGTTGTGTTTGAGGGGGGCTAGAACTCCCTTGGTCAGGGCATTAAGACCTTTCATTTAAAGGCACCCTGTTCCAAAAACAACTTTGGTATTTCTGAAAGTGCTTTCAAATCTATATAGCCATGTTTTGGGCTGGTTTGCTGTCAGCAGCCAGCCTGGGATCTGAGGGACAGGGTTTGTCTTGGTTGAGGAACGCCCCCTGCCTCCTCAACCAAATGGACAATGTCATTTGCTTCAGGAAGAGAAGGCATGAGGTAACCAAATACACGGTGCATGTTGGTTTCACCCCCTTCTTCCTCAGCCAAGTTTACATACATAAAGTTCATCTCCCCCTTCCTTCCATTATCCTCCATCTCCCTTCAATATCCATCTTCTCCCCCTCGCTTACATTCCCTGTTTTGCCTCCCCTTCTCCCTTCCAAAAAAATAAATTAGACCTTGTGGTGGGGCATCAGGACTCTTCCTGATACCCCACAGCTACTGATCTCCCAGCCAGGTAGAACCTGGATAGTAGTGGACAGGATCATCAAACCCTCTCACGTCAATGAGTGAAAGCCTCCCTCATTGACTTGAGAGTGTTTCCTGATCCCACCGATTCCTACCTGGCTCTAGGTAGAATGGAAGCAGGGGAGCTCTCTTGCCCCCCTGCTTCGCCTCTATTGATCTCCCAGCTGAATCGGCTGGGGGATCAGTAGCTGGGGGGCATCACAGGGGGGTTCTAATGCCCCATCATCAGGTTTGACTTTTAAATTAAAAAAAAGACAAGGTTTGCCGCACAGGGGAATCCATGCAACACCCCTGCTAGTAATCTATATATTGCAATAGCAATTTTTTTATTTTAAAAAGTAGTTTTTGAGTTATTTAATTTGATAAATGATGCTAATGAAATGGATAGTAACACTCAATATGTATATATATATATATATATATATATATATATATATATATATAGTAGGGTTTATCCTCTTGAGTAAAACAAGGGTACTCCTACTGCTGAGAGATGTTTTATTCAAAATGTTCAGCTCAAACTTGAATTATTTAGGTGCAATATCACAGTGGCCTGAAATTTTACAGTGGTGCTGTTGCTAAACCATCCTATAGACAGCTCTGGTCAGTTGACCATAAACCTCCAAAGGATGATATAGCAACAGTGCCATTTTAAAAATTCCGGCCATTGAGATACTGCAACTAAAAAGTTTAAGTTGCAATAACCTTTGAATAAAACATCTCTCAATAGTGGGATAAACCCTACAATACATATACAGGATATCAAGAGAGCTCCCCTGCCTCCATTCTACCTAGAGCCAGGTAGGAGTCAGTGGGATCAGTACAGGCACTTCTTGTCTTAACCCTTTGAGTGCTAGAGGGATACGCAACGCATTGCAATGTGTTGCGTACCCCTCTGGCACTGAAAGGGTTAAACTTTCATCACCTTTTCACTCACTGGCACTGCTTAATAATGCATTGCACACCACCTCTAGCTCAGGGAAGGTAATGTAGTGCTAAGACAGTAAGTGCCTGTACAGCATTTCTTAATGAATATAATCTGCACATACTGCATATATAACTCTAAAACTGGTGGTCTACATAAAAATGTCTATACAAGGCAGATAATTTTATAGCTCTTTCAAAATCTCAAGTGTTGTTTTAGGTGATGGGGTCCCCTTAACATTATAAGGAGTAGAGAGGTGTGCAGTGCATTGCTACACAAAGCTTTGCAGACAACCCTCAAGTACTTTAAGAGTTAATCTACTTCGTTGTTAGAGTTTACTGTTCCTTTGAGAAAAATATTCTCTGTACATACTTCAACCACCAGTCTTCATCAACTGAGTATTGATGCCATTTGCAGAAATGTGAGGATGGAGGACTTGTCTGAAGCAGATTACTTTGTGAATGTAAACTCAGGTGAACTTCCAGAGCAGAACCTTGGAAACAAAGCTGTAGAGATGGATTGCTAGTGATCTTCACATTGTTAGAAACCTAACATACAGTGGTGTTTTAATAAAGACTACAACGCTTTGTGCGCTGCTGTCAACAGCTTTGTTCGTTTACTTCTACTAAATTATTGTTCCTGTTTTAATACCCAAGGTGTTGGAGGCGCTCTAGAAAATGATGATCCTTCAAAAATGGTTATGGTCCTGGCTGCTACCAATTTCCCATGGGACATTGATGAGGCTTTACGGAGGAGATTAGAAAAAAGAATCTATATTCCCTTACCTACAGGTATTGAAAAACAAATAAATCACTGCTACAGAAATTACAATACAGATCTCTACACAATTTTTCTTAAGTGTTTACTGAAAACTTTTCTTAGTAAATGTATTGTAAGATTGTTCAAAAGAAATGTGGAGTAATCCTGGAACAAGCTAATTTCATCATTGGGGACAAATACAAATTCCCTAATTTGCCATTGATTGAAATGGTGCTTTTAACCCCTTGAATGCTAGAGAGGTCTCAACATATTGCTTCCCCTGTGGTACGGTTGGTTTACCCTTTCTTTTCTCCACTTCTCATTTGTAAGTAAGGATTTGGTCATGCAATTGGATATTTAATATGTTGGAGACTTCGTTAACATCCAAATAGTTAAAAACCCATTTGAATAAAAACACCTACAATTAAAGGGGATCTCTCACCTCCGTAAAAGTTTGCTTGTATGTAATCGTCTGACAAAGTTAACGTGTAATCTGTACTTTTTTTTTTTTTTAATGAAGGCAATAGCAATATTTTAAGTTTTAACAGTGAGCCGGTCACGTAACTTCTGGACAGGTTTCCTCCGTGTAAGCTGGAGCGCTCTCTTGCCAATGAGAGCACTCCAGCTTACACGGAGGAATCCTCCGTCATCAGAAGAGTTTGGAACAAGGCACTACACAGGGAGGGGAACAGATGAGGAGTGACAAGCTGTGGGCAGAGTTTTGTCGCAGCCTGTCCAGAAGTTACATCACTGGCTCACTGTTAAAACTTCAAATTTCACTATTGTCTTTATTAAAAAAAAAAAGTACAGATTACATGTTAACGTTGTCAGAAGATTACATACAGGCAAACATTTATGGAGGTGAGAGATCCTCTTTAAATAAGCTATTACATATCCTGTACTTCTAGTCTCAATCTGTTCTCTGTGGTGTAAGAGACCAAACATCTCTATAAAAGTACTTTATGTAGGTGGCTATGTGGGGCCATTATTTTTTCATGTAAGCTTCCTGCAATTTAGTTGTTAGCCCTTTGAGTGCCAGATGTGTTGGACTCACCCTGGCACTGAAAGGGTTACATCATCTGTGCTAACCTTTTTTGTAATTAATGTGTAATTTAATTATTTGAGTACTAAAACTAGTATTTTTGTGCTTTTCGGTCTGTAGAAATATTAATGGGCTACTGGGTTCTGTGGGGTGTTGTGCACAGAAAGTTGATCTTCTGGGTTCTATGGGGTGATAGTCACAGAAAGTAGTTCTCCTGGATTCTATGGGGTCATGTGCATAGAAAGTACTTCTCCTGGGTTTTGTAGGGTGATATGCACAGTAAGTGGATCACCCACTTACAAGCTGGTCAGTGGTAGGCCATTTAAGTCTTTCCCTCTGAGTGTGGACCATGTCCATGGTGGACCAGTGGGTTTTGAAGGCAATTTTGTAAGGGTACCACATAGAGTTCAAGTCCCTTCTGCAATATAATTTCTTCATGTCCAGAGTTCCTCGCAATCCAGAGCAAGCAGTCTATTTTGAATGTAGTTTATTCCCTGCTAGACATGTAGGTTTTAATTCCAGTTCCTTCTTGGAAAAGATTAACCAGATTCTATTCCAGTCTTTTCATTGTCCCCAAAAACTAGGGCAGGTGCCGTCCTATTCTCGACTTAATATGACTTAACAATTTTGTGCTGCCTTCATAGTTCCAGATGGAGTCCTACCCCTCACTGCCCATGCACTTCATCAGCTTTTCCTCGGTTTGCATCCAAGATCACTATCTTCAGTTAATTGCTTTTCCCTTTGGGTTGGTGTCTGCTCCAACTAAGGTCATGTCAGCCTTGGAGGATCACATCTGATCTCAAGGCATCTGTTTGACTTCCTATCTGGACAACCTCTTACTAAAGGCTCCTTCAGACGAGACCTTGTGCATTCAGCTTCGCTCTTCTGTGTCCATACTAGAGTGACACTGTTTGGTTCTCATTCTCAAGAAATCATCTCTGGCTCCATCCCAGGTCCTTCTCTTTATTGCTGGTGCTATGACTTGTATAGCTAGCCCAAGTGGAAGTGAGTTTATTGCTTCCTCAGATCTTCTGACCAGCTGTGTCCTATTATCATGCAGGTCGTAATATAGAGGGGAGTAACCACCATCTCTGTGATGGGTGAATAACCCTGTATATATACACACCTTGTATACTTTTTTCTTGGCCCTCTGTAATGGTACAGGAGTCAATGCAGGTATTGGCCACCTAGTCTCTGTGCTGGAAGGAGTCCTGTGTGAGAGCTGCTGCTGGAAATTCTAAGAAATTGGTCCAGAAAACTGTGTTACTTTTCCCACGTTATGTCTCTGTCAGTCAGGATGAAGGCAGACCTTCATTGTTGGCTTTAGAGGCCTCATCTGTCCTCGAGACTGCCAATGGTTATCACAAGTTGGTCCTTATTCTCGATGGATGCCAGCCTGACAGGCTGTAGCAGGACTCTGGGTCCTCAGACTGCTCAGTGTCTTTGGGCCAGAGCAGAGAGCACTCTGTTGATAAATGTTCTGGAGCTTTGGGCAATTCGCCTAGTCCTGCGGCATTGGACCCTGTCCCTCCAGGGATCCCTGTGCAGATCCAGTGCCTTAGGTGACCAAAGTGCCAACTGCTAGGGAAGGACCAGAAGATGTGACCGCAATGTGCAGAGGCTTAAGTGTTGGCTTTCTACACCTTTCTCATTTCGGGGGTAGACCGCAATTGGCAGGCACAATCAAAGCATATTTGACTTGGTAGCTGGACTCTCCGTTTCGGACCTAATGACCTCTTCTTTGAACCAAAGTTTTCTTCAGTTCTGTGCCAGATCGCATTAGTAATTCCATGGCATTTTTCTCTGGTGTGTATCTTTCCACCAGTTACCCTGATTCCCAGGGTGCTGAGAAAAATCTGAATAGAATAGGCTAATGTTATTCTGACTGGATCTAGTGGTCCTGGTATTCAGATCTTTTCATTCTATCCATGGAGGAGCCATTTTGACTACCTCTGCAAAAGGACCTTTTGATTTGGGTCAGCTATATCATGCACAGTTGGTTAAGTTTGCTTTGACAGCTTGGCTCTTGAGGCCAGCATTTTTAGAAATAAGGGCTTTTCTGAATCAGTTATTACTACTATTCTACAGGTTCAAAATCCAGTTTCTTCTAAGTCATATCACAGAGTTTCGTCCCTGTTCTCTGAGTGATGTGAAGAACAGGCATTGCTGGCCTACTACCTGTTCATATTTTTGGTCGGTGGGCTCATGCCTACTACTCTTTGAAATTTGAACCTGGTTCTGCGAGTGCTTCTGAAGACTCCTTCTGAGGCTTTAGGTGGCATCACACACAATCGATGCTTATGTGAGATTTCTTTCCTCTCCATAGAAGTTCACTGTAACATATGTCTATTGTAAGGTGCTGCGTACACTGTGTGGCGCCATATAAATAAAGATATACATATACATACATACACTGACAAGTAATTCTCTGACACAGGGTTTCTATGGAGAGGCTAACAGAGAGAGAAAGGGTGAGTTTTAAACTATGTGAATTCTGTTCCCATAGCTGTGAGGGCACAGGTAATCGTTTAAAAGGGTTTATTTTGCTCCTTTACTGTCACATTAAAGAGTATTAGAAGAACTGATTCATAGTGGTTTTTGAATTTTCTGCCCAAATTAAGGACAGTGCAAGTTTATTATTATGTTCTCTTAGTGTTTCTTTAACCTATGCAGTGCCAGAGGGGTGAGCAACATTTTACATCACAATATGTTGCACACCCTTCTGGCAATCAAAGTGTTAAAGTTTCCCACTTCTTTATATCACTTGCTGAGAATAATCTCAGACAGTAAATGTAGTTATGACTTAGAGAACATGAAGAAAATGCCCTTACATTTTATAGAGAAATCCGTAAGACTAATTTCGGCAAATAGTAATGTTTTATCACTGTTTTCCAGTTTAATTGTGTGTTTGTAAGTCAGGTTATAGATCAGCATACAGGATTTTTTTCTCTGACTTATTTTTTATGCTCCAGTAGTAGCACATTAATTACATTTGTCAGCATGCACAGAGAAGCAACTACATTAAGTTGACATTTATTTAATACTTTAAATTGATTCTGTTAGTAAACTGAACAATTGCTACTCTAATGGAACTTTGTTCACTGACCTCTTAAAATGCCAGTTTAATGTGTCCTTCTTAGTAAATACTGATGGCTTTGTTTATGAAACCTTTATTTCTTAATTGTTTTTATTTTATTTGGCTAAATGTAAAATATGAAACACTGAAAGTTGAATTAATCTCTTGTGGGACATGGCTGGATTTCTTCATAATGAATACAATAACTTGCAGTATTGGTCAGTTTTAAATACTTCAGTCTAGCCATTTGGGGGATCTGAAAACTGGTCCTCAGCCACGCACTCCAGACTTGCTCATACAATACCCATAGACTCGCTGTGTCAAGCTTTAAAGCCCTGTACAAGAGGTCTGTGAGGAGCTGAATTGTGCAGACAGGGAAGTTGTCCTGTGGGATGGATGGGGGATAATGGGTGAGCACTGGGGGTCTAATTTCTGGCCCCTTTGTTCATGTACTGTGGCTCACAATGCAGCTCCCTGGTTTCATCACCAGGTCTGCTCCCAGGGGAGCAAATCTGTCGATAGGGCAACTATCACATTATAGCTGCCTTTTCATTTTATATTTAACTCATCTTTTACCAGTTAAATATATGCCACACTGATTATGTGTTACTTTCTTTTTTTTTTTCTTTTTCTTTACTTTTAAATATGTATAGATACTTCAGTGTCTTAAATGAGTTGTACATAGTCCTCTCTTTCATCCTCTGTGGAACCCAGGAACCATGGGGTAAAGTATTCTCTGGCCAGAAGGGCAGGTCTTTTGTTGAAAAAGGCTTTCTGGAGGTGGAGACTCCATTTTTGCTACACTATATACTCCCACCCAGACATGCTCAGTTTTAAAAGTGACCTCATAGGAGTTGCATCAGGGCAAAGATTCTGTTATCTAGCATTTTTGTTTTATTAAATTATATGGGGTTGTGTAATCCCCCATTAGGCAGTCTCCTATCCCTGGCCTGGATACAGACCAGATTGCAGGCTGTTACAGGACCTGGGTGTACCTGAGGATGGCTGTCTTTTTCTTCCATTTCCTCTTTCTCTACCTGGCTATGTCTAAGTGAATTTATATATAGGAACCTGAAGATTCAGAGTTCTCGGGTACTGTATGTTCTCTTGTATGTCTGGCAGCCGCTATCTGAGGTCTGTGGTGAAACTGCTAGTTCTACATGCTGTTTTTCATTTCTATCAGCCCCATTCCTTTTCTTGTCCTTATCAGAATTGTCCTATTTACCTTACTAAAATTGTTTGATTTTAGTCCTACTCTATTACTGGACACTGGCACCTTTAAGAAAGGGTACATTGGTATCAACAGTAAGTCTGCCACTCTGGAATTTCTATGCTTTAGAACTGTGTTTGAGGATTTTGGATTGAAAGGGACTTTGCACTTAACAAGGTGATTGAGATAATAGCCACTTCAGCCCTCTGTGCAAGGATGACATTCAGTCTTGTGAAGCATTCCATATTCACAGCCTATTTCCACCAAAAAAGAAAAGAAGAGCATACAATCTGAGTGTAGACTGTTATATAAAAACCTACTTCTTCGTTAAACCTTCACAGAGTGACCTTTTTGCGTATCACCTCCTCCACCGTGGTAATCACCTTGTTGTTGAGACAGATATTGGACTCACCTTTTAAAGAGGCAATCCGGCCTCTAAGTTTGAAAGCTTTTACTGGATAACCCCCAGTGTCGGTACCTTTGCGTCTGTTTCCTTCCCTCTCTCCTTCCAGGTCTTTGGTGTCCGTCCAGATAGTCTCATACAGGCTTGATGTAATATTCTACCGTCCTCTGTCTAGGACTAATAATGCCCTGAAATCTGTGACTAGGACCCTACTGGACTATAGGGATACAGGACCATACAGCAAGGTACGATTGGGTAATAGAAAATATATTTATTAAAAATAACTTAAAAATAAATATAGTATCAATTATATCTGCACAGATACTGTAATAAAATAATCTAAAAATAATAGAAAAATATATATAGCTTCTTTGTGGCAGCTCAAGATTGGATGACCAATTTCCCAACAGCCTCAGACTGTTTATGATTAAGCAGTGGTCTGACCCAGATGTAGGAAGGAAAAGATCGTGACCATTCTTCTGGGGCCAAGAGTGCTCATCAGCCTCCGTTCACCCCCAAGCATTACTTCTTTGTCTTAGAGTATGCATATTTCACCCTATCAGTGTGGGTATGCGCTAAGGTTGTGTTTCAGTCCAGATATGCCCTTTCTGGACACCCACACACCGTGTGGGCAAGATGTTTTCAAAGCCAACTCCAACTGATGAGTCTCCCTCTGCATAAGTTGCAGGGGTCTAGTCCTCCCAAGTTGATATCTCCAAGGAACTATTTGCATAGTAACATAATAATTTAGGTTGAAAAAAGACTTGCGTCCATCTAGTTCAACCCTTTTCCTATTCCTGTTTACCATCGTTGATCCAAAAGAAGGCAAAAAAAAAACCCTCAATACAGAAATTTCAAATTCTACCCTGAATGGGGGGAAAAAATTAATTCTTGATTCCAAATGGCAATCAGATTTCTCCTTGGATCAACAAGCCCTAACTAAATATTAATCACAATACTAATGTACATAGCCCTCTATGTTATGCTCTTTTAAATAAGTATCCAGGCCTTTTTTAAAAGCATCTAATGTATTCAATAGCACCACCTCCTCAGGCAGTGAATGCCATACCTTTATTGTCCTTACTGTACCCTTCCACTGTTGCAGATTAAATCTTCTTTCCTCAAGTCTCAGCGGGTGGCCCCTTGTCCTTTGTATTGTTCTGTTAATGAACAGGTCTTTGGAGAGCCCATTGTATGGGCCCTGAACATATTTATATAGTGTTATCATATCCCCTCTAAGACGCCGTTTTTCTAGTGTGTACAAGTTTAACTTTTCAAGCCTTTCTTCATAACTAAAACTTTCCATTCCCCTTATTAGTTTTGTAGCCCTCCTCTGCACTCTCTCTAGTTCCATAATGTCCTTTTTCAGAAAGGGCGCCCAGAATTGAACAGCATATTCTAGGTGGGGTCTTACTATGGACCTGTAAAGAGGCATAATAATATCTTCCTCCCTTGAGTCAATACCCCTTTTAATACATGCCAATATCTTATTGACCTTTGCAGCTGCCAGCTGGCACTGCATGCTACTGCTAAGTCTATTGTCTACCATTACTCCCAAATCCTTTTCATTAGTAGATTTCCCCATAGAAACACCATTTAAACTATATGCTGCATTTTTATTATTATACCCAAAATGCATAACTTTACACTTGTCTATATTGAATGTAATTTTCCTGCCCAGTTACTCAATTTGTCCAAATTCTCTTGTAATGAAGACACATCCAGTTCAGACTTTATTACCTTACTTAATTTTGTGTCATCAGCAAACACTGATACATGGCTCCCTATGCCCTCTGGGAGGTCATTAATAAATTAAAAAGAAGAGGACCCAGGACAGATCCCTGTGGTACTCCACTTATCATGTTTATCCAATTGGAGAACTTGCCATTTACTACCACTCTTTGCATTCTATCTTTCAGCCAATTTCTAATCCACACACAAACATTTTCCCCTAGGCCTATTTCATTCAATTTGTACAGTAAACTTTTGCGTGGAACCTTATCAAATGCCTTGGCAAAGTCTAAATAGATCACATCAACCGCCGCTCCCTCATCTATATTTTTACTTACTTTTTCATAAAATGCGATCAAGTTAGTTTACTCAAAGAGCTGAGCAAAGAAAGAGAGGTCATCCATTAAGACTATGGAAAGAAACTTTTGAATAAAACAAAGGCAGGGCAGTAAAGTTATGGAATTCTTTGCCTCGGGATGTTGTGCTTGTAGATACTGTAACTGCTTTCAAAAAAGCAATGGATAACTATCTAGCACAGAACAATATTGAATTGAGAATTAAGACAGTTGGCTTCAAACACATGGTGTTGACCCAGGGAAATATCCGACAGCCGTTTTGAGTCCAGAAGGAATGGTTTTATCCACTTGGTGCTTAATTGGAAATGGCTTCAGTGGAATTTTTTATTTATTTTTTTTATTTATTCATTTTTTGCCTTCTGGATGAACAGGGGGGGATATGGCATGGGCTGAACTTGACACAAATCTTTTTTCAGCCTCATCAACTATGTTACCATGTAGGTGCTTGGAGGCTATCTGCATCCTTTTCACAATCTTTGTTACAGACCAGTGGGTGTACCTGTGTTCTTGGTAGGGTATCATATGGATTTCCTGTCATTTCCTCCACTTTGCCTCCTTATGTCCAGGATTCCTCTGGCAAGAAGTCATTTATTTTTTCCTTCCTTCCCTTGGGGTTAGGCAGGTTCAACTACCACTACTTCCTTAGGAAAGATAGATGGGTTTCTCTTGCAGTCCTTTCAGAGTTCCCACTAAGGATGATTGTTGTCACAGTATTCTGGACTTGAGTATCTCAACCATTTTTTTCATACACACCTACGTAAACAAAATAGTTTTTTGCTTCACTGGCCATGAATAATGCTCTGTATATGTTTAGCCATGCAAAACATCCACGTTCCCTCTGATTTGTTAGTCATAAGATCATCTTTTTCTGTTAACTGCCCTGCTTACTGGACTGGTGTCTGTTCTAGAGGTTCTCTTCCTCCAGTCTTGGAAGCCTTGTCTGCCTTCTTCCTGGGATTTCTTTTTTTTTTTTTCTCCCTATCTGGCTGAATGTTTTTTATAGTCCTCTACAGTGGAGGCGCTACTGCTCCAGTTTCTGACTTTTGTGTCCATTGTGGTCCAACACTGTATTATACTTTTCAGAAACCTTCTTTTTTTCTCTGGCAACTGCGCGGGAGTACATGGAGATCCTAAAGTATCTGGTTCTTTTGTCTGATTCCACTCTTAGGAACTGCAGCAGGAGATTCTCAGGCAGTGCTCCAGACAGCAGTGTCATCTTTCCCATGTCATGTGTCTCACCCAGTGAACAAAGTCAGATCTTAGGTGTACCGTCTGTCTTTGGGATGACCATCGGTCTTTCTCCATTGGTGATGGTCTTGACTGTTGCGAGCCAGAGAGGTTGAAGAGTCACCTTGAGCTCTCAGTCAGCTCAAGCCCTTTGGTCCAAGAGAGAGAGATTATTCTGTCCATCAGTGAGTTGAAACCCAGGTTATTGCCCTGCCCAGTTGTATTGGTATCCGTTCCTCCACAGTTGTTTAGTGTGGTTTAAATCGGACACCGGTATTGCTCTGACTTACATCAACCACCAAGGAGAGTGTTGTGGCCAGACATGCAGTAACTTTTTGCTTAGGAGTAAAGTTCCGGGATGGGTCTCTCTGCCTTTTACATCATTGTGGAGGAATTCTGTAGCTGTCGCCATCTTGATTCTGAGAATTTGAATTCCGGGAAATTGTCTCCAACTATGGATCTACTGGCCTTTAGGTTGAACCACAGTGTGTTGCTCCAGATCCCAGGACTTTATCACTCTTGCTGCGGATGTGATGACCATTCCACGGTTGTTTCCCTAGGCATTTGTGTTTCTCATGGTATTGAGGAAAATCAGGATGGAGCAAGCTTGTGTAATTCTGATTGTCCCATTTTGGCCTCCCCAGGCCTGGTTCTCAGATCTCCTCAGTCTATCCATAGCAGAGCAATTTCAGCTTATGCTCTTTCCGGACCTCTTGACTCTGATTCCTCTGGATCATTCAGGGGTGGAGATGTTGGCTTTCATGGCTTGGCATTTGAAGGCAGCATGCTCATGAAGAAAGGCTTTCTCTCATTCTGTCACTACAACGATGAAGGCTTGCAAGCCGTTGTCTTTAAAGGTGTATCATAGAGTATGGTCATTGTTCTACAAGTGGTGTAAAGACTAGGAGTTGCAGTTGCATCTTTTTAGGATGGCTTCCAGAAAGGGCTTAGTCGTAGCTCTATTAAGGTCTAGATTTCTGTTCTATCTATACTTTTTCTGAGTCATATTGCCTTATAACCAGATGTGCATACCTTTGTGTAAGGTGTAGCTCATGCCTACCCAGCCTTTGATACAGTGCCTCACAACAGGTTACCGCATCCATTAAAAGGCTTCTGTTTAGGAGGTGATATCTGTGCATGGATAGAGAACTGGTTAAATGATAAGATGGCAGAGAGTTGTTGTAAACTGAACATTTTCAAGTTGGTCTGAAGTTGTAAGTGGGTTGCCACATGATTCAGTTCTGGGCCCAGTGTTTCTTAATTAGTTTATTAATTATCTAGAAGTGAGAATTAAAAGTAATGTCTCAGACTGCTGATGACACTAAGTAGTGTAAGGAAATACATACAGAGCAGGATTTTTTTCTCTGCAGAAGGATTTAGATAAACTGAGTGAAGTGGCAGTTGAGATTTAATGTAGATAAGTGTAAGGTTATGCATTTAGGCTGCTGAAACAAACATGCTACATAGAATCAAAATGGAAAACTACTTGGCAAATCCTCATTAGAGAAATATTTAGGAGTGTACAGTCGCTCAGCTGCTGCAAGAGCAAATTGGGTACTATCATGCATAAAAAGGGATATAGATGCACAGGATTCAAATATAATTCTACCTCTATATACATACATGGTAAGGCCTCATCTAGAATATGGAGTACAGTTTTGGGCACCAGTTCTTAAAAAAAGACATATATTGAATTGGAAAAAGTTCAGAGACGTGCAATAAAAATGATAAGGGGATTAGAGATTCTGAATTATAAAGAGAGACTAGCCAAACTGGGTTTAATTATAATAGAGAAGATACACAAAGGGGAGAAATGATTACCATTTACAAATAGGTTCAAGGTGAATACAAAGAACTCTCCAATTAACTATTTACACAAAGAGATGAGCGAAAAAACAAGAGGTCATCCTTTAAGACTAGCGTAAAGGTGATTTCGACTAAAAAAAAAAGACAGGGATTTTTTACACTAAGGTCAGTAAATTTATGGATTTTTTGCCTTGGTATGCTGTGCTTGCAAATACTGTAACTGCTTTAAAAAAGTAATGGATACCTACCTAGCACAGAACAATATTGAGAATAGTGGCAGTTTGCTTTAAAGCAGATAGAATGTTGATCCAGGGAAATATCTGACTGCCATTTGGAGCCAGGAAGGAATTTCTTTGCCCACTCGGGGCTTAATTGGAAATGGCTTCAATGAGGGTTTTTTTCTGCCTTCCTCAGAATCAACAGGGGTGCTTTGTCATGGGCTGCACTTGATGGACGCATGTCTTATTTCAGCCTCATCAACTATGTTACTATGATCCCACTTTTCTGTGGGACTTGAACTTGTTTCTGTGTGTACTTCAGGAGGCATCTTATGAGTCTGTCTTCTGTTTTATTTGTTCCTTTACTCTTAGAGTGGCTTTGCTGCTGGCGGTTGTGTGTTCTGCAGGATGCCAAACTTAAGATTTTGTCCTATAAACCACTATTTCCGATATTTCTGGTGTTTCTGAGGACTCTAGTTTCACACTAACCAGGAAATTATTCTTCCTTCTGTTTGGATCAATCCGACTTGCTTTTTTCAATCCTGAGGGTACTCATGTGGGGCAAGCTGTGTCTATTGTGGCAGTGGCTTCATGGATTAAAGCAACCACTCACCAGACCTACTTCCTGGGGAAAAATCCTGTGCCCTTTAAAGTCACAGTTCATTCCACCAGAGACGTGGGTGCTTCCAGGCCTTTGCAGAGCAGCTGTGCAAGGTTTTGAGGTGGGCATACCTTCACACCTTTATTATACACTATTGTGTCAATGTTCTGGCTTTTTCTGAAGCCAGTTTTGGACAGTTTTTAAGACCTTGTCCTTAGGGGTGCACCAAAATGAAAATTCTGAACCGAAACTTCAGGATGCACTGGACTGAAAACCGAAACGAAAATAACTTTTTTTTAATTTATAGGGCGATGCCTAACAAAAGAAACAAAAAATATAGTAGAGCAAGTGCACATGGTGCATGCAAAGTGAAAGTCCCATGAGCTGAAGGTTACCAACTTGCCTGGAAAAAAGTGACCTTTCCATTGCGGTTACATTATCCGCAAGTTCCATTTTTACTGATGTGCCAAACATATTGATCATGAGACACACACATACATACACACATAGACATGCATACACACACATAGACATGCATACACACAAACAGACAGACAGAAACACACACACACACACAGAGACATATGCTGACAGACAGACAGAAACACACAGACATACACACACACACAGACTATATGTGGAGAAAAAAAAGGAAAAGAAGACAGCACACAGGAACTACTTTAAGTGTAGATTTATGATCACAGGAGTAATCCCAACACAATATTAATAATCAGACTGTGCCTCAAATATTGTAGGGACTATAAAAAAGGGAATGAGAATCTAAAAAACACTGTACTAGAGAAGTGAATGGTGCTGGACGGGAAGGGCAGTGAGCTTTGTGCCGGGGATCAAGTGTTATCAAGGCATATATAAGCTGGGCTCTGTCCGAGGATAGTGGAGTGAGAGGGGCTAAAACATATTTCTCTGTCGTCCAATACAGGTTAGTGGTATCTCTGGGTAGGTGATCCGCCCCTTTAAGTAGGTAGGAACAATTCTAGAATTGATTGCAGGGGGTGGAGCCTACCTTCCCTCCTTGGCTGCAGTTAGCCAACCAGCTCCAGAAAGATATGTTCCTTGGTGAAGATAACACAGGCAAGAGAACAGTTCTGCTATAGCTTTAGAAGATTTTATTTTTCTGTTTGATATGGAATACCAACATTAGGCGGATTACCATAACTGACAATGCCCTTAGATTTGGCTAGCTCAGTAACCAGATGCTTTTTATGGACCTTAAGCCCTGGGGGGAAAATCTTGGCTACAAGTTCTTTCCTCAGGAGTCGCCCACCGAGGCTTCTTCTTTAAACATGGTAGTCTGAAGACAGAAGATCTGCAGGAAAGGTGAGCAACCCTTTGAGTGCTGCAGGTCCACTTGTACCACAGTGCCCCTCCACACAGGGGTGTTTTCATTTGGAGTTCCTATTGCACACTCCTGCACTCATTGGGTCTATCTGTATGTCTGTTGGGTGTTTTGGAGCAGGTTTATGTTGTAACTTAACCCTTTAGCTGCTGGACTGGCATTTTTTGGGAGGTTTCTAACACTTTTCCTACTGGTTTAGTGTTTTTTGGGTGTCCTCACATGTTCTAGTGATGTTTTAGGCATTTTAGATTTACACTTTCAATTTTGTAAAATTTGAGTTTGGCGCGCATTACCGCATAGACACCATTGCTCCATTCACTTCTATGGGACTGTACTGTTTGGGACATATCTCTGCAACCGTTTAACCTAGCAACTTCAGAGATGGCTTATTTTACTTGTTTGCCCTTGCTCTATCATCCAGTTCATGTTTCTAGTGTGTTGGAGGTCTCAGGGGGTTTCGGACACTGTTTGGGGTACTTTTCTGGGAAAACTACATTTCCCATGAGTGCTTGCTTCGCATGCTCGTTTCTGATTGACTCCTGCCACGGCAGCCATTTTGTGCTATTTCCAGAACGAGTATCCTACACAGGGCTTGGACCCTCCTTCTCTTCTCTGCTGATTAGCCCTTCGCCTGCCAGATAAGTTTATTGTAGGGATTTCTTGGGTGAAACTTTAATCCTACTCACTATAATTGGGTGATTTCTTATACAGTAAGTTTATTTGACACTGTGAGAATGTCTATACCGCTGGAGCTTGGGGCCAGACCTAAGACTAAGGAGGCTGGGGTCTCTGTATCACCCATTGCGCATTGCTCTTCCTGTCATTCAGGGCTACCTTGAGAATTCTCAGGTCACTTATGCCCAGCATGTTCTGATGTCCCTGAAAGTATTCCAGGGACCTCCAGCCATGCATTAGAGCCTGTTTGGGTGCAAGATTTCAAGGCTGCTACTAGGGATCTTAGGTCCACATTGCAACTCTTTCCATCCCAGTTACAGGGGGTCTTTCATTCTCGGTAGGCCCCCTCCTCAGTCAAGTCTTCCCTGCCAAAACCTCAGGGAGTACCTGACGTGTCAGATTCCTCTGAAGAGGAACTGCTGGTGGATTCAGATGTTGAGGAGTGTTCTGCTGTGGGCTCCTCTCAGATTTTTGGGGATCCTTTTGAGGCTGATCCTGAGCCCTCCACTGAGGGCCTAATCAGGGCTGTCTTGACTACTCTTAACATTCCCTTAGTTCAGGAGGTTCCTTCTGACCCCTCTGATTTGTTCCAGGAGGCTAAAAAGCCCCTTACTTTCCACCTAACCCCACTCTTGACCGCCTTGTGTCTGAGGAGTGGACATCCCCAGACAGGAAAATTTGCCAAACTTTATCCCTTTTCTGAGGCCACGCTTACTCAGTGGGTTCATCCTCCCAAAGTGGATGCTCCTATTTCCAGGCTATCTAAGTTTACTGCCTTACCAGTCTCTGATGCGTCTGCTCTGAAGGACTGGACTGACAAGAAACTTGAGGTCTCCCTCAAGTCTATTTTTGCCACTGCTGGTTCTGCCATGAGTCCAGCATTCGCTGCTGCATGGGTGAACCGGGCCATTGCGGTCTGGACTGAACAGCTCACCCTGGCTGTCCGTCAGGATGTTGCTACTTTGGATAAGTTGCGCCTTCTTGCCAGCATTTCTGAGGCACAGCACTATGTTTCTGCTGCCTTATTTGATACCATCAATTTGGTGGCTAGGGTTTCCACCATGTCTGAGGTGGCAAGATGAGCTCTTTGGCTCAAGATCTGGTCTGCTGACACTGCTTCTAAGAAAGCATTGCTCTCCCTACCCCTTCAGGGTATCTCCTTGTTTGGGCCAGATCTTAAGGATCTGATCAGTGAGGCCACAGGGGGTAAGAGTACTCTTCTACCCTTGGTTCCCAGGAAGAAATTGTAGCTTAAGCGTAATCGGTATTTTCGTTCCTCTTAGAATAAGACACATCCGATGAACCAGATGGTTCCCTCAGCTCCGCTTACCTCCTCAAAGCCCAAACAACAATTGAAGCCCAAGGTCTCTTCCAAGCCCAAGGCTTCCAAGCCTTCGACGACTCACAGAACCCAGGTCCACACTCTGCTGTGGGTGGTCGTCTGCGACACTATCACAGCATTTGGGAGGATTCAGTGACGGACCCATGGGTTTTACAGGTGGTGACGGAAGGGTACGGGATCCCTTATGTCTCTCATCCTCCCTTTTGTTTTGTTCCTTCTCACACTCCTCAAGGCGCCGAGAAATGCCATGTGTTCGACGGCGCGGTTCAGGCTCTTCTGGACAAGGACGTTCTCGAGCCAGTTCAGGACAGAGGTATGGGTTTTTACTCAAACCTCTTTGTGGTCTCCAAGAAGGAAGGCGGTTGTCGTCCCATTTTGTACTTGAAGGATCTCAATTCCTTTGTGACCCAGACTCATTATCACCAGGAGTCTCTACGGACGGTGATTGCTGCCATGTCCCCGGAGGAATTCCTTGCTTCTCTGGATCTTCAGGATGCGTACTTACACATTCATCCAGAGAGCCAACAGTACCTCCGGTTTGCCTGCGACCGGGGACATTTTCTGTTCTCGGCTCTTCCATTTGGTATGACGACAGCACCTCAGGTCTTCAACCGTGTCCTGGGAGCCTTAGTGTCCGTCCTCCACGGAACGGCATCAGAGTTACTCCATACATGGACGACCTGCTTCTGAAAGCCCCTTCTGCAGAAATTCTTCATCAGCAGGTTCAGCAATGCATTCACGCTCTCACCCATCACGGGTGGATCATCAACTTGGACAAGTCAGATCTTATCCCATCCCAGCGTCTGGTCTTTCTGGGCCTTCTCTTCGACACTCAGAAGAGCATGGTGTTCCTCACAGATGCGGTGGCTCACCTGATCGCCCACAGGGTTTCTGCGGTTCTGGCTTAAGATCCAGTTCAAGCCAAGAAGCTGTCCTCTCTAGTGGGAAAATTCATCTTCACCATAGAAGCAGTCCCGTTTGCCATGGCGCACACCAGGGAACTCCAGAGGTTTGTGATCCAGGTGTGCAAGGGTCAACAGGACCTTCTGAAGACGTCAGTGTCTCTTCCTCTTCATGTGGAACTGAGTTTGTCATGGTGGCTCGACCTATCCAACCTGCTGCAAGGCAAGTCCTTCGTGGAATCCTTCTGGACCACGGTGACGACGGATGCCAGCCTCTCCGGCTGGGGAGCGGTCCTGGGTCGCCTGAGCGCTCAGGTTCGGTGATCTCCAGAGGAATCTCTCCTTCCGATCAACATATTGGAGCTTCAGGCGATATTTCATGCCCTTCGACATTGTACATCTCAGTTGGAACACTGTCCGGTCCGAGTAGAGTCCGACAACACCACGGCCACGGCTTACATCAACAAGCAGGGTGGAACAAGAAGTCTCGCTGCTTGGTTAGAGGTTAAGGCTATTTTGTCCTGGGCAGAAGATCACATTCCTGCCATTTCCGCAGTACACATTCCTGGCGTAGACAACGTCATGGCGGACTTCCTCAGTCGACACACAGTGGTCAGCGGAGAGTGGTAGCTGCACCCAGAGGTGTTCAACCTCATTGTTCGGAAATGGGGTCTTCCTTACATCGACCTGATGGTGACAAGACACAACAGGACGGTACCGAGGATCTGCTCTCGGTGGAGAGACCATCTGGCTCTGGAGGTAGATACGATGTCCATTCCTTGGTTATTCCCTTTGGCCTACTTCTTTCCTCCCCTCCCAATGTTGCACAGGGTGTTACGACTGGAGCGTTGTCCACTTATTCTGATTGCTCCGTACTGGCCTTATCAGACTTGGTTTCCGGAGCTTCTGGATCTGTCTGTGGGGGAGCCATTTCGGCTCCCTTGCCGTACCTTGCCGTCTTCTACAGGATGTTCATCGGCTAGCTTTGACGGCTTGGAAATTGAATTCTCGATATTGAAGAAGAAAGGGTTGTCTTCTGGTGTGGTGGCTACTATGCTCAGCGCCTGCAAACCTGTTTCTTCCAAGATCTACCATCGTGTCTGGTCGACTTTTCTGCCTTGGTATGCTGACAAGGACCTGTCTCAGGATTTTGATCTGCCTACGGTCCTGGCCTTCTTGCAGGACGGTGTGGATAAGGGCCTCAGTTTGAGTTCCCTTAAGGTTCAGACTTCTGCGCTTTCTGTTTTCTTTTAGAGGCGCATTGCTATCCTTCCTGATGTCAAGGTTTTCTTCCAGGGCGTTGCTAATGCTCTTCCTGCCTTTAAGATTCCTGCTCTTCTGTGGGATCTTAACTTGGTTTTGGGCATTCTTCAGCTCACCCCTTTTGAGTCTTTGGCTACTATTCCTCTATGACTCTTGACGTGGAAAATGGCCTTTCTCCTGGTGATTGTGTCTGTCCGCCGTGTCGCAGAGTTACATGCTCTGTCCTGTAAACCACCCTATTTGGTGTTTCACAAGGACAAGGTGGTTCTTTGCACCTCTCAGGAGCTTCTCCTGTAGGTGGTCTCTGAGTTCCACATCAATCAGGAGATTGTGGTGCCCTCTTTCTGCCCAGACCTCACCTCTGACAAGGAAAGGGATCTCCACTTGTTAGACGTGGTGTGTTGTCTCAAGTTTTATGTACATCGCACTGAGTCTATCAGGCAATCAGACGCGCTGTTCGTCATTCCTGAGAGTCCTAGGGCAGGAAGACCTGCATCCAAGGTGACTATTGCTTCTTGGATCAAGTTCACTATTCATAAGGCTTATGAGCTGAGGAAGAAGCCTGTCCCTTTCAGGGTCACGGCTTATTCTACAAGATCTACTGGGACCTCTTGGGCTTACAAGAATCAGGCCTCTGCTGGTCAGTTGTGCAAGGCTGCCACTTGGTCGCCTGTGCACACCTTTTCGAAGCACTACCATGTTGATGTGCTGGCATCGGCTGACACCAGCTTTGGGAGGAAAATCCTGGAAGCAGTCTTGTCTGTCTAGGATTTCCTTCGGTTCTTGGAGCATCCTTCACTTTTGAGCCCTGTTGGTTCTAGTTCAGTGTGCTGTGTAACAGTTCCTGGGGTGTTGTTAGCCCTGTTCAGTATCCGTTGACACTTCAGTTGTTTTTGTTGGGCTATCTCTGATCTGATGGTTCATATCTGCACTGGTGACTTTGAGATCCTTGCTTCTGGTCCTTGCCTTACTTCCAGCTTCAATAGTTGGACATCTTAGAGTTACCAGTAACCTGTATTGGATGACAGAGAAAAGAGGATTTTAGTCTTACCTGTTAAATCCTTTTCTCTTAGTCCGTACAGGTTACTGGTCTCCCACCCTGTCAAGGGACCATGCTTGGCTCTCCTGTGGCAGACTGTGGGGGTGCTTCAGGGTCATGCTCACAGGAGTCTTCTTTCCTTTCACTACCTAGTCAGTAGTTAGTGTCTCAAATATTTCTGGAGCTGGTTGGCTAGCTGCAGCCAAGGAGGAAAGGTAGGCTCCACCCCCTGCAATCAATTCTAGAATTGTTCCTGCCTACTTAAAGGGGCGGATCGCTTACCCAGAGTTACTAGTAACCTGTATGGACTAAGAGAAAATGATTTAACAGGTAAAACTAAAATCATCTTATTAGCTGCTAAGATCATGGAGGATTGGTGCTGGAACTGGTAATATCATAAAACGCTTTGTGGATGTAATAGAAACACACAACAGTAGCAATATTATGCGGTTACCGGACCACTTCTTTGTTATAAAGCATTGTATAAACGGTCTTTAACATGCTCCATCTCCCCTCCTCCTTCTTGGTCAGTCTTCAATAGTGGTTACTACTGTGGTGATACTTAAATCTTTAAAAGTCGCTAACTTCAATTTAAAGGGATAGTAATGTTTCAAAATAAAAGCAGCTCTAATTAATCATCATAGTATTTGGACTTTGGAGAGTGTTATTTCAATTCTGTCAGAGTTGTAGTTCCAGAGTAATTCAAGGACAAAGTATCCCCCTCCCACCCCTTTTACTGATGTCACACTGTTCAGCCACAGCAGAAGGGAGGTACCCAGGTAGACTGCAGAGAGGGACAATCTTCAATCAAGATAAGGGAAAAACCTGAAAAGCTTGTCAAGGGGGGCAGGGATTTCATTGTTTTCATAGGAATAAGAGTGTCCCCTTCTGTTATCTGTCTGGTCTATAGACTGCATTCCACATCTGAGAAGAGATTGCTTACACTAGGTAAAAGGGGCGGAAGGGGGAAGCTTTGCTTGTGAATCCTATCCTATATAATAATTCGCTAAGTTGTGTGTAACGCCCGACATGCGCAGTAGACACTGCTGCGTGTGCGGCAGTCATGCGCAGTAGAGGCTGCCCGTGCCGTGGCTGATACAGAGCTGGGCGCTCCGAAGGAGCTCCCAGCTCTGTATCAGCCGAGGCGCGGGCAGTCACCACTGTGTGTGACTGCCCCGCGACCGGCTGCCAGAGGCACTGTGGCCCGTGTAACGGGCTGTTCAACTAGTATCTCATAAACCATAAAAGTTTGAGAGATAAGACTTATATAATTCTTCATGTTCTTTTAATGCCTACAAAATAAAGTTAAAACGAAGTATTACTATCTCTTTAACTACAAGTCCCATCATCCTTACCTTGCCTGGTGGTGTGATTGCACTTCAAAAGCGGCCGAACATAGCTTTGTTTGAGTGCTAGAGAGAGCCGTGGATCAGCTCTGCCCCACTTTCTACCCTGCTTTGCTTGCCGAATGACAGGGCAGGGGGGAGAGAGAGAGGCATCGCTTATTCAAACAAAGCTATGTTCGGCCACTTGTGAAGTACAGTCGCACCACCAGGCACGGTAGGATGATGGGACTTGTAGTAAATTGAAGGTAGCAACTTTTAAAGATGTACGGATGATGGGACTTGTTCACTGCATATAACGAGCAGCATAGTACATCTGACAGCTCAGGGAAAAATGAGAGAGCTTCCCGTTTCAGCCATTTTTTTATTTCGGCTTTTTGCCAAAAATGCCATTTTCGGCCAAAACATTTTGGCTACCGAAATTTCGGTGCACCCCTACTTGTCCCCATGTAGACATCCTTTGTATGTTTATTTCCAGTAATTTGTTTTTTTTCTTGTTACTTGGTTTTTTGTGTAAGTGTCCATTAGCACCTGACTTTCATATTTGTTCCAGTTTCTCTCTGTTGGAACTGGTCTGTATTTTGAAGACTTTTTCTCTCCCCTTCTGGAATTCTGGCATGGTAGTTATATCTACATGGCTCCTGTAATCTACTTTGAACAAAAAGAAAAAAGAATTTTTAAATATTTACCAATAAATCATTCTCTCTTAGGCCATGTGGAACATATTACTTCCCTACTGGAGAAAAATGTGTTATTTAAGTTTGGGGTAGGGAGTTGTAATGGAAGCAAGAAGGGACCGTGTCGCCTTATGCCGTCGTTCCCTGGTTTCTCCTTCTCGATGCCGGACTGGCGCAGTCGGAGACACCAGTTGAAGTATGTACAGTCACTGAAACAGTCGCAGGATTGCTGGAAGCAGGGAAGCACGGGCAGTAGAGAGTGAGACCTCTACTCCCGGTCAAAGGGATCACTGGAAGATGTCGCAGGAACACAAGGATGAGGAGATGGAGTCCACGTCACCACCTGACAGCATACAATGTCAGGTCGCAGGAAGCAGGCAGGAGGCGGTCGATGATTCATGATACTTGGCGCAGATGGGTATCAGAGTGGACACTTTAGACCATAAGCAATATAAAACTCCAGAACTCCTTGTTCACTCAGAATAAGACTGACTTTATTGTACCAAACCACACATATTTATACACAGCAAGCACATTGAAACTCATGGGGAAACCAGATACAATGGGAACATAATTCAATCACAATACAGTAGACAAAAGACAAACAGCAGATGGCTTAACAACCACAATGACACAGATATTACATTTCAGATACAAAAGGGTTTGATGAACAAAGTCTTGAGGGCTTGAACAAATTACCAGATGGCATGGGGTCTGACTGTAGTTCATAATGGCTTAATTTGCACACAGCAGGGGGTCTTGCTACAGTACACATAGTCAATGGCTTGAGGGACTGCAATACACATTGGAATAATTAACCCCTCACTGCCTATTCCCTTGGAAACAAACCACCAGTCTACCACTGGGCAGCTTTATGTAATAAAGTCCATTCGCCCCATTCACATAAAGTGTATCCAAAGTCTTTTTAGTGCACAACTAGGGCAAAATGTCCACAGTCTCTTTAGCTACACAGTCTTATGGCCAGACAAGGGCTCAAATAACGGGTAGGATCCGTTACATAGGGAGTCCTTTGTGTTCTGTAATTCAGATAACCCCCTCCACTGCCTTGCTTCTGTTTTCAGTCTTTGCTATTCATTAAAACCAAGAATGTCTGGTGGGGGTAAAGTGGAGTAGGGAGCGAATTCCCACCTCCAGAGAGTGTTTTTAGGCAAGTGCCCTGCCCTCCTGGCCAGATGATACTGTTCCCCATGGTTCACGTGTTCCACATGCACTAAGAGAAAAGGATTTGTCTATAAGTATGCAAAAGGAAAAAAAATACAAAACACATATGAAATAGTAATCAGGCCTTTCCTTCTGAGTAAAACAGAGGTATTCTCATTGCTGAGATGTTTCCTTTAAATGTTGTTATAGATGAAAGTTTTTTTTTTTTTACATTAACTGCCAGTTTCTTCTTGTGGTCACCAGGTGGTGCTAATCCTTTAATTTTCTCTGGAGAACAATAGTGTCACTCAAGCCATCCTATAGAATATTCTAAAAAAATATATATTTAGACACCACTTTTGAGCTGTAATAACATATGAATAATAAGTTCCCCAACAGTGACAATTTCACAATTTTTTTTTGTTTCTTCAACACAATGCATTGGGTACCTCCCTGGCATTAAAATGGTTAAGCCCCCATGAGAAAAAGCAGTTACAGCCTGGCAACAAAAATGAAAGCAGACAATCAGATAGATTAAATAGCGAAATAAAACACTGAAAGTAAAAGTTTGTCTCTCCAGAGAATATTTCTGACTACTTTATTGTATTTTACTGTTGGTGCTTTGAAATAATTTAATACAACCTTAATTCACTGACATATTTACCGGCACATCTTGGGGAAATTGAGCTGAACATCATTCAGAGATCACTAGAAACTACAGAGGACACTTAAGTTGCAATCATTAAACCCCAGGGTCCTGCAGACAGGGACATAAGTTTGTGATTTCTCACTTGAAGGCGCAGATCATTGTGATTCACTGATGGTTGGTCTTTGTGACTGCACTGTCTAGACTTCAACTACATCAGAATGCAGCAGCCAGATCATTGGCATTAGGATTTCCTGACATGTATTCAGTAATTCATGCCTGCCTCGGATGCATCAAGCCAATATCAGAACATCTAAAGTTATGTGTTTAATTTAGTGTGAATCTTTTTAGTAAACTGATAATCTCTCAGTAGCTTGATTCTTATTGGATATACCATGCAAAATTACAGTTGAGTTGAACAAGCAATACCATTATATCCACATTGAACTATCCAGGCAGAAGTCATTACCGGGTGTTATTTATTCTCCTTCCAATAATATTCTTCTAGTTCAAGGGCATTGGCTACCATACAGGAATAAAAGTATAAATTATGGATGCTCAAGGTATAGTTTCACATCATGGACAATTATCAGCACATGCAGTGAGCAGACTGCTGATACGTGACTTACTAGGGGTTAGAAATTAAAGTGATGACAGGCTATACATTACAATTAAAGTCTAAATATAATAATAATAAATAATAATGTATTCAATACCTCAGTAGCACATTAGTGGTTAATGTGCAACTAAAGTATGCACTGAGGCAAAAGGAAGAGGGTGTGCAAGTTTAGAGATTAAATTAGGGGTGGGGTGTGCGTGAGATGTGGTAGATGTTACCGCCTATTCCCTTAGTACAAAGCAGCAGACTGGAGGCCTGCAGAAAAAGCCTCTGAGGACTTCACAAGACTCCCTGGCCACCGGTTAGTCACTCCTGTATTAACTCCTGAAGGCAAAACTAGGGTAATATATGTGCATAAAAATAGTTCTAGAGTTATCAAGGTACCTGTGGAGCTATTTTTGGGTAAAATATGTAGACACTGTGGGTTATATACAGAAAGAAAGAGGATCAATTCTGGAACAAATCAACCAAACCAAAGGTGGCTTTAAACCCCCTAAATGATAAAAAGATCTCAAACACAAATCAATGGGAACTTTGTAATATTTTTTTTTATTAATTACATATGGTACCATTGGTTTGCACCATAATTGTTCTTGTTTTTGTTTGTGCATACAACTATGTGTGTCAAATTGGGGGAAAAAGCAACCTGTGTGTCACGGTATCCATTTGAAATAGCGCACTTAAAATGTCATGTCATAAAGTGTTGCATGTCTTTGGCCACGTCATTCCAAATGGCGCATTTAGCATGTCGCTTCTAAAAGTGTCGCAAATTCTACATGGCGCGTCATTCCGAATGGCGCATTTACCATATCGCGAGTTAACATGTCGCAGCAGGGCTTAACTTAAGTACTCTTTAAGGACGTAACGTAAGGGCGCAATAATGACGCATGAAGGACGCAGTATGGGTGCAATAAGGGAGCATTAAGGACACAATATGGGTGCATTAAGGACATAATATGGGTGCAATAATGATGTGTTAATATGGGTACAATATGCACATTAAGGATGCAATATGGGTGCAATAAGGATGTAATATGGATGCAATAATGACGCAATATGGGTGCAATAACCTGTCAAGGGGGCAGGGTTTTCCTTATGTTCACAGTAAGAAGATTGTCTCTTGCTGTGAACTGTCCGGTTAAGAGACCAGATTCCACATCTGAGGGGAGGTGGCTTACACTAGGTAAAAGGGGTGGGAGGGGGGACACTTTATCATTCATTTACTCTTGAACTACAACTCTGAACATACTGAAATAGCACTCTCCATGGTCCAAATACTATGAAGATTAATTAATTGGAGCTGCTTTTATTTTGACACATTATTATCCCTTTCAGCACCAAGTAAATTGCGGGCATCACCCAGTGCAGCAGTGATTGAAGAGGGAACTGAAGTGTAAGTTATGAGAACTATGTTCCTACAGCAGTCAGGACACTCCCTATAGTTTGAAAGTCCTTGTACATCACTCCTTTAAATAAACTGAAAATTATTTGTGTAGCTGGTTTGTTGTCAAATTGCCCCACCTCTTTGGGCATAATATGGGTGCAACAGTGACGCATTAAGGAAGCAATATGGGTGCAATAAGGACACAATATGGTTGCCATAAGGGTTGGTTTGGGATTGGTTTTGGGTTGGTTTTTGGTTTGGGGTTGGTTTTGGTGTGTTTAGGGTAGGTTTTGGGTTGATTTTAGTGTGTTTCGGGTAGGTTTTGGGTTAGTTTTGGTGTGTTTTGGGTTGGTTTTAGTGTGTTTTGGTTAGGTTTTGGGTAGATTTTGGGTTGGTTTTGGTGTGTTTAGGGTAGGTTTTGGCTTGGTTTTAGGGTGTTTTGGGTAGGGTAATGCACCCATATTGCTTCCATATTGCACCCATATTGCGTCCTTAATGCACCCATATTGCATTCTTAATGCACCCATATTGCTTCCATATTACACCCATATTGCGTCCTTAATGCACCCATATTGCGTCCTTAATGCACCCATATTGCATCCTTAATGCACCCATATTGCGTCCATATTGTACCTATATTACACCCATATTGCGTCCTTAATGCACCCATATTGCGTCCTTAATGCGTCCTTTTTGCACCCTTAATGCGTCCTTATGCGACTCTTTAACATGCGACATGGTGCATGCGCCATTCGAAATTACGCAACATGTACAATTTTCAACACTTTAAGACGCGACATGCTAAATGCGTCATTCAGAATGATGCAGCCAAAGACATGCAACACTTTATGACGCAACATTTTAAGTGCGTCATTTCAAAAGTAAACCAGTTGTCACTACATTTTCTTCTCAGAGCATTTCATAAATGGATCAAGGACAGCCGCTACAATAACAAATGTCCTTTATGATGCAATTAACGGTTTCATAAATATGCTGCCTCGTTTACAAATTTTTGACATCGTTCTGCTTATTTCTGTGTTTTTAAAATTAAAATGTTTTAATAATTACATTTTTATATAAATAGTTAATGTGTGGCACTGAAACAACTAAATTGTAAAGTACTGAGTAAACTTGTGGCGCTATATAAATAAACATTAATTCATCTTCTTTATTTGCTATATGATAAACAATTGAAAGCAGAATTAATATTATTGAAGAATTCCATTCTATTTTTTTCTTTTGGGGGTGAGGGGCACTTTTTCATTTTATGTATAATATTCGGTTGGCTAAATCTCTCATTGATATACAGTTTAATTACATAAATGTTGAATATTCACATCCCCCACTTCTTTGCTTTAGCTAACGGAAGGGCAGAGCTGCTGAAAATAAATTTACGGGAGGTTGAATTGGAGCCTGAAGTTAAACTTGACGTTATTGCAGAGCAGATTGAAGGGTATTCCGGAGCAGATATTACCAACGTTTGCAGGTATATATCTTGCTCTTCTGGAGCAAGCAAACTACACCACTGGGAAACAAAAAAAACAAAAAACCTTAAATTAAATGGGACTTTAACCCCTTGAATACTGGAGATGTATTGGAGACTTCACTAGCATTCAAGATGTTAAACTACTCATTCCAAAACAATGGGTATTGTTAGAATTTCTCCAGTTTCTTCTACATACATAAGCCTTATCCTATATAATAATTCGCTAGGATGTTTGTCACGATGCAGTCATGCGCAATAGAAACTGCCCACATTCGGGCAGTCTCTACTGAGCATAATTGCATCGCGTGAGTGAGATGAAGCAAGACTGCATGACGTGAGCGTTGCATACCCCTCTGGCACTCAGGGGGTTAACATTACCAGGACCTTGGCCTGGGTACACGGGCTTTTACACTAGTTATTGTTATAAATCTCATTGTCAGTGCACAGTTGTGGATTCTTTTTGTTAGAAAACACAAAGGCTGATGGACTAAGAATAAGTAGAGTAACTCTGGAGCAAACCAACTGCACTATAATGGGGGGGATAACATTTCATCAAATTCCCATTGATTTAAATTGTTTTTTTGTTTTTTTTTAAGCCCTTGAATATTAGCGAGGTTGCTATTGCGCCTCAATGTATTGCAGACATATCTAGCATTCATGGAATTAAAGTCTCCATTTAAAGCAATGGAAGTTTTCTGTTTGTGTCCTCTGTTTTGCCCCAGAATTTCTCCAGCTTCACTACATCCAGTACTGATACACAGTTCTTTCCATTGCAGAGAACTTGTGGGTTTTGTATAATCTGCTTGTATAAAAAAAGGCTTTACTGTTACAGACCCCTATACAAGTTTGGCTAATAATTCACTAAATGTAGCGATTAGTTTGAAAAATGATCCAGGTCCTTACTTCCGGACAGACTCAATGGATGGAGACGCTACTTGGGGAGGGGAGCAGAGGAAGATTGACAGACTGAGGTGCAGAGCTGTAACCGCAGTCTGTCCGGAAGTAAAGGAGAACTACCACCCATCACAAACATGGCCCCAAATAATTACCCATCTGGTGACTAGCTGCTCAGTAGCGCTAGTCTTCAGAATTATTACCGCATTCATGAGATTTATAGTGTGCTCCGGGAATGACAGGCAGGAAACGGTGCAGACACCTTTCCATAGTGATGTCTTCACGCCTGCGCTGTCGGTCCCAGCCAGCTCTAGGAAGTGTTGTTAGGAGCCATTTGGCTCGGTTTCCTGTCTGTCATTCCCAGAGCAGTCTATAAATCTCATGAACGTGGTAATAATTCTGGCGATTAGCACTACTGTGCAGCTAGTCACCAGATGGGTAATTATTTGGGGCCATGTTGCTAAGGGGTGATAGTTCCGCTTAAGGACCCGGATCATTTTTCAAACGTAAAATATAGCCATACCATGAATTTTATACAAAATTAAAAGAAGTATTCAAGCTAATCGATATATGTAGTGAATTATTAGCCAAGTTTGTATAGGGGTGATAGCTCCCCTTTAACCCCTTAAGGACAGACCGCGCACGTGGCTGGCACTTAAGGACCACAGACCATTTTTTTTTTTCCGTGATCCGGATTCAGGGCTCCCCAAAGGGCTGCAGCCGTGCAGGGAGCCCTGCATTCCATGACGTACATGTACGTCCTTGGTCCTTCAGGGACATCTACCCCATGACGTACATGTATGTCATGGGTCATTAAGGGGTTAAGGAAATGCATTTAACAGATGTATATATTTTGTATGCATTTATATACTTAAAGGAAAATTATCACAAAAGATAACTTGGATTTGTTAAATGCAAACTTTTGTCACTTTTTTCTGTTCTTATTTTTAAGTTAAAAAAGGTCTGTTACTCAGTTATGAGTGGTTTGTTTTTATGATCATTTTGATCTTCTCTATCTCTCTCTTACAAAACTACTTTGAGACTCCCTTACCGCGAGTACACCTGAGATTCCGTCCCATCACCACTGCTTCACAGCACTTATCTTCAGCTGCTTAGACACTGGCTGCTGCATTCCTAATGGCCCAGAAATGCTTTAGGAAAGATATAGGTCTCCGTGCAGCTTTCCTATAACAGCAGTCTTTGCAACTGGAGCAATTTTGGGGCAAGCCAACTGCACCATAGGAGACAAAAGACACCACTGAGTTGAATGGGACTTTTAACCCCTTAAGTGTTAGAACGGTCTCCCATGCATTACTTTGTAATACATGAGACCTTTCCAGCATTCAAGAGGTTAAAATTCCAATTTAATTCCTTGAGTGCCAGAGAGGTACGCAACGCATTGCGGAGCAATGCGTTTTGTATCTTTATGGCCCTCAAAGGGTTAAATCATTGGGGGATTTGGGAACTGTGTATTTGTTCTCTGTGGAGCAGTTGATTTGATCCAGAATTACTATACTGCTTCTTAATACATTCACCTCCGTGTGTACAATAGCTGCAAAAAAGGGGATGGAAGTGACGATAGATGGTTAGACAAAGACTTATTACCATAGTGTGTTTTTTCTTTTTTTTTTCTTTTGCCCAAGGCACCAGTAATCGGTTCACTGTTAAAATGTTGCATGCAAAATAGCATGCAATTACACGGCGCATTCAGCATGTCTCTGTGATTAAAAGAGCAACATGAGAATCTCACACTGCAGGAAAGCGCAAGATTCTCATGTCACAGCATGAAAGGTTGCATAAAAAAAAATAATTACTAACTTATTGCACTACATCTCTCATCATCCCACTTACAGTAAAATGCTGTTAATATTTCAAGGGTGGTACTGCAGGGGTTGCTAGCAGGATATGGTACAAAGTCAAGGCATTGCACTGCTTTAAGGACCAGAAAGGTGAGCAATGCTTATCACAACCCTCTCTGGTCTGGTCCTCTCTTCAGAGCGGAGCACGCAGCGAAGGGGAGAGAGAGCCGGTAGTGCAGGCTGTGGACATGTAACCATAGCCGAGCTCACAGGTGAGAGCAGTGGCCGGGGATGCCACATACATGGTAGTGTGCCACTCCACGGCCAGCTGACACTGACAGCCAGGAGGGAGAGAGGAGGACTGGGCTGGTGACAATAGGGGATTAACCCCTGCCGTTCCGGGCCACTACTTAGTACGGTGTAACCCCTGCTGTTTTGTACCTCCCCGACTTTGTACAGTATCCAGCTGTTAACACCTGAGGTATCTTATTAACCCTCTAAGGACCAGAGAGGTTCATGGCTCCTGGTGACCCCGCTCTGTACCTGAACTGACCATCTGCCTCTCTCTGGTTTAACCAAGCTCTTTGCCTTTAGTCCAATGTAGCTCACCTATCTGAGAGAGATTCTGAAAAACTGCAAATGCACAGGAGCCAGCAGAACTAGTCTCAGGCTGAAGACATGTCTGGCCAAATCAGATTGGCTGATGATGGGGGGCTGATGTGTTCTCCTCTGCAAACTGATTGGTTGAATTTATCACTCCTCAAGGGAAAGAAGTAGTCAGTGGTTACGGTGAGTGCTTGGGCACAGGGCAAGTTGTACAGAAAACAGACGACTTGTCCTCGTGAGCTTGTAGTGCAATATGTTAGTAATTATTTTTTTTATGCAACCTTTCATGCCACGACATGAGAATCTTGCACTTTCCTTTGGTGCGAGATTCTCATGTTACCCTTTTAATCAAGGCGACATGCTGAATGCACCATGTAGTCACATGCAGTTTTGCATGCAACATTTTAAAAGGATACCACGGGAATCATAATTAGGAATTTTGATGGTATCCCTAAATTTTATAGATGGTTTTCAAGCATGGAGGACAAATACATACATATAGGGTTCTTCATGTGACTCACATTTATACTGATAAAAAAATAGCATGTAGTGCACAACCCATTATTTATATGTATTTGTGTGTAGTATGTGTGTATATACATTATATATATATACACATTTGACAATCAACCTTCATATTACTGTCAAAGTCTACACAGAAAAATACAACACCCTAAGTTGTAGCCCAGGGTGCCCCAAAGTACCACAACACCCGTGTCTTGTAGGCCATCACTTAGAAGGGTATTCCCAAGAAAACATGCAAGTAGAAATAAAAGGAATAGATCTTTGTAGTGCTTATTTATACATCCTAAATACACATAATAGCCAATGAACACTTTTATATACCCAACAGGGAGAGTCACATATTCTGTTCCTAGCCCCTTGACAGTCACAAGCCACATCAAATTCCCTGCTAGGTCTGCAGAGTGAGTCCTTTTGACTGTATCCAGATGTTTGTTACTAGCTGGTGAAGACTGGAAGAATAACTTGTGGAGGATGTGAGGCAGGACCAGCACTGTTGTATGTAACAAGCAACCCTAACGCATTTTCATGGGAGACCTACCCACTTCATCAGGGTATCAGAAGGCAACAGAATATCTATGTGCCTTTATATATTAAAATCCCTTGTGACAACTTAAAATAAAACTTAAAAAATGATAATGACACTCCATATCAACATCAATCATAGTATTACCACCTCACCCATACTCTTCGTACAACATTAAAATAATTTATTAAAGCATTTATTAAACCAATTTCTTAATATAGTATCCCAACAGCTTGTAAATAAATCAAGTGATCCTTGTCTTTCCTGCTGTAATAACATAAATTGATTATACATCCAAAGAAAAGCTAATTGAGGTGCAAGAATAAAGAGGAAAAAAAAGGAACATATATAAAAAAGATTTGCTGAAAAGCATTTATCCAGATAATGCAATATTTATCGGCATTAAGTTGTTTAAAAAAGTGTCAGTATGTTTGTCAGCAGAACCATGGGGGAAGCTGCAAATTTTCACATAAATATTTAAAAAAAAAAAAAAAAAAAAACCTGCGTGCACAATCCACCACTAAGTGGTGATGAAAATCAATGATCATCTATTTGATGTCAAAGCTTATAATTTCAGAGAGTCATAATAACATTAAACATCTCAGAATTAAATATGATGATGTAAGACACTTAAGATTAAAGACTGAATTGAAAATACAATAATGTAACGTGATAATAAAAAAGGGAATCTGTACATTGTAAGACCTATGAAAAAACTAACCTTAAAATAGATTATCACATCCATAGTAACCCTAGTTGTGAAATCACTTATTTAAAATTGTGTGGTTAAAATCAAAAACAAGATGAGAATGGTGTTTGGAATAAAAAGACATTAATGAATAACTGAAAGCATTTCTTGAGTCACTCTAAGTTAACTTGAAATCAACCTCCAAGTGACAAAATAAAGAAAATCTGTTTCTAAATGTAACTCTTTAGTGGCCAGTATTTTAAGCTAGTATATCCAAAGAGTTTCTAACCTGTTTCCAAGTTGAAAACTGCCACCCATGGGTGAGGCACCTGTTCAAATACCTATACCATCATCATCTCCAATAATTGTATTATGTTTTTTTTTTTAGGAAATGATAAGGCACATTGTGTGTTGTCACACTTAACCTAATATTATTAAGATGTTCGCTGACGTATTTTGCTTTTCTCTTACGTCCAATATGGAACACAGGTACCACAGGGTTGAGTCCCTCCTCCAATAGGGCAGAGCACATCACAAAAGACAGGGTCTTCCACCAAGTAAACCCTCCACCTACTTTCCAGAATGTATGTGTCCTGCAAAGCAGATGGAGGTGCAGTGACCATCTTCTTAGTTTTCTTTAGGTTTTTATTCTCTTTATGTTGCCACTGTATAGTCCCCTTAGGAGGGCTTCCATCACTGGGCTTCCCTGGAGTTGGATTGCCCAGATTTGTGGACCTTTTACTCTGTGGAGGTTGGTTTTATGACGTCTGTTCCTCATTTCTGAGTCTCTTGAGATTCTGTCCTTTCTTTAAGACAGAAGATTGGTGAGTAACCCTTTGAGTGTCTTAATCCACTGTATGCCCCATGTTCAGCTGTCTTACACACACACACACACACACACACACACACACACACACACGGTGTGTAATTTCCATTCTATTCCACCACTACCTTACTATGCCTTTTGTTACCTCCACTGGTATCCCCAGGGGTATTTGCATTGTTTCTGTGTTTCATTACTTCAGGCAAATTTTTATGCTGTGGCTCCTTTATGAACTGGAGCCCACCTACAGCCATCTTTGCTCCTTTAGCTTCCATGTGAAAAGCTTATTTTAAACATATCTCTGTAGCCATTTGAGCTACAGGGAGGGCTCTATCTTCTGGTCTCTTCACGCTCTGCCATCTGGTCGACTTTATGAGTGTCTACAGAGCAAGCCGTGGGCTCCGACTGGAGAAACAGACATTACTAGACAACATGCAAGGAAGAAGACTACAGTTTCTATAATGTCCCCTTTCTCAGGCTTCCTTTCGATTGGCTGGTACACTCACTGGTGGCTATCTTACTTCTACCTTGCTTATCATAAGCAGAGGCTGACTCTCCTTCTAGCTTACCCAGTTTAACCCTTTGCATACCAGATAAGTACTTTTTAGGTCTTTCTGGGGCTTTGCTTTAAACTGAGGATATCAAATCTAGTTCAACTAATTTTAGACATGCTCTTCTGGACATGTCTGACTCTAAGGGACATATGGATAAAGCCAAGGCTAAGGATGCAGGAGCTTCCCTTATTCCCTTTACCCACTGTTCTTCATGCCATACTGGACTTCCAAGGGAATACTCTTGGTCTCTATGCCCTTCTTGTGCTGTTGCCCTTACCACTCCTCCAGGCCCATCCAGCACTGAACAAGAGCCTGCTTGGGTTAAAACACTGCTATCCTCAGTGGCAGCTATCTCTTCTTCGGTTCAGGGGGTTCCCCATTCCTGGAAAGCCTTGTCCACCTTCAAACAGGTTGAACCTGTATTCAAGGGTCAAACTCGGGATATTGGGTATCCTCTGAGGAGGAACGGGAGTCAGAGGAAGATGAGAACATGGACTCTTCCTTCTCCTGTTGAGATTCTAATGAGGCTGATCCAACTGTGCCTCTGGAACAGTGGGATTTTCTCCCCCCCCCCATGTTGACCCAATATCCTGCTCTTGCCAAAGAACACTGCCCTTCCCATGGTGGATTCTGTGGGGCTCAAGGACCAGACTGATAAGAGACTTTACACCTAATTTAAGGACAAGTTTGTGACCACCGTGGCAGGGCTGGGCCTTGTTGCCTCAGATTTCCACCATTTGGTCCTTTCTCTCAAGGAAGACACATGGATATGGTTTCCCCCGCCAGTCCATGGTACAGAGGGAGCTGTCCCCTCAGCACTTCCAATCTCGTTCCACCACAAAGCCCAGACAGATTTGGCAGCACAAGCAATCTGCTGCAAAGTCTTAGTTTGACAAACCAACCTCCACAGAACTCCTAGAATCTTGGTCCGTCACTGCCTGTAGGGGGTTGTCTCCACCTTTTTTGAGATGTCTTGGTATCCTCCATACTTGGACCAGTGGGTTTTGCAGGTGGTATCAGAAGGGTACCACATGGATTTCAGATCCCTTCTATCATATTGCTTCTTTTCATGAAAGGTTCTTCGGAATCCAGAGAAGGCACATCTGTTCCATAGAGCAGTCTCTACTCTGCTGGAAAAACAGGTTCTAGTACCGTCCCAAACCAAGAATGCTTTTCACGTTTCTATTCCAACCCTTTTGTGGTTGCCGTCTAGTCTGGACCTGATATAGCTAAACAGGTACATAGTTGCTACATGCTTCAAGATGGAATCTTTGTATTCTGTAATTACAGTTATGTGCCTGGGGGAGTCTGTCTGTAGCCTCTCTGGATCTTCACAACACATATCTGCATGTTCTGATCCAAACAGTCCACCAGTGCTACCTGCGTTTTGCTTTCGGCTGCAATCACTGCCAGTTGACAGCTCTGCAGTTTGGCCTGGCTTCAGTGCCCAGAAACTTCACCAAAATCTTGGTAGCCCTTGCTGTGTATGTCTATGCACAAGGCATTTTTCTGACATCATATTTGGACAACCTCTTGATCTAGTCGCCTTTAAAAAACCTCTTGGCTCTGCATATCCAAGACTTCGCCCACATTATGGTGCATCACAGCTGAATTCTTAACCTCAAGAAAGCCTCTTCTGTTACATCTCAGGTTTTGGTGTTCCTGGTCATGAGATTCAACATCCTTTGGGGAAGGGGTTTTTCACTGAGGAGTAGATTCAGCTTTTGTTCCAGAATGTGTCGCAGGCGCTGAAGTGGCAGTGGGCCATGATCAGAGACTACATGAAAGTCCTGGGTCAGTTGAACTCTGCTTTGGAGGCAGTCCCCTTCTCCCAGTTCCACACAAGGGCACTTCAAGGGACTTTCTAAGGACATGATCCAGGAACCCAGAGCATCTTAGCCATCAGATGACCCTGTCTCCAGAAGTCAGGGCAGCCCTTCAGTGGTGGCTTCATCATCACCTCCTGGCACAAGGGAAACCTTTTCATTCCACAGTGGAACCTGGAGACCATGCGGTTGAGGGGCTGGAGTGCAACACTCTGGGTCACCTGGGACCCCAGGTGGACAGGAGAGTCTACTGTCCATCAACATTCTGGAGCTCAGAACAGTTTGTTTGGTATCCATTGGTCTCAGGTGCTCACAGGGACCCCAGTAAGAGTTCAGTTGGACAACTCCATGGCAACTGTCAAGGGGGAACCCACAGCAATAGAGTGTGGAGAGAAGTGAAGGATCGCATCACATGGGCTGAAGCACACAGCCCAGCCATCTCAGCCATACACATTCCAGGAGTGGAAAATGTGCTAGCAGACATTCTCAGTCATCAAGATGTATATCTATAAAACTGGGAGCTTCATCCAGAGACTTTCTACCTTATAGGTCAACATGGGGGGGGGGTCCAAGCTATAGACCTGATGGCAAGCAGGGAAAACATTCTGTGCTCAGACAAGGTATTCACTGGATTTCTTGATGGATTCCATTTATCTTTCACCTGTTCTGTGTTTTCCCCTGATTCCTTTCATACCCAGTGTGATTTGGAAGAGCAGGATGAAGAAGAAATGGTCATCTTAATTGCCTCATTATGGTCCAGGAGGGTATGGTTCACAGACCTCATCAGTCTGTCAGTAGTCATCCTACCTGCCACCCAGACTGTATCTGCTGCTTCAGGGTCCCTTGTGGTATGAGGACATGGAGAGACACCCTTACAGCATGGCTCTTGAGGCCACCATTCTGAGGTGGAACGGGTTCTCTGATTATATAATATGCACCATGGTACAGTCTCGTAAGCTGTTATCCTGCGAGGCATACCAAAGGGTCTGGTCCATTTTCAGAGGTGGTGTGCTAACAATAACATGTGTCTCACATGTTTTTGATCATCCCATGTTGTTTAGGATAGAGTCAACAAGGGTCTCAGCTTGAGTTCCCCCGAGGTTCAAATCTCAACTCTCTGTTCTTTTTCAGAGTCGCCATCATCCCAGCCGTGAAGATCTTTCTGCAGAGAGTGGCTCATGCTTTCTCTTCCATTTGGGACCCAATGGCTCCATGTGACCTCTGTGTGTTCTTAGACGTCCTTCAGAGTGCCCCCCCTCACCTCTGGTGGAGCTGCCATCTCCTTGAATCAGCTGATGCAGAAGATGGCCTTTCTCCTGGCAGTGGTCTGTTTGGACGGTGGCTGAGTTGCAAACTCTGTTCAACAAGCCTCAATTCCTGATTTTTCACCAGAATAAGGCTGTTCTTTGTACCTCTCAGTAGTTTCTTCTTATGGTTGTCTCTGATTTTCACATCAGTCATGAGATTGTTATTCCTTCTTTTTGTCCTGACCCTCCATCCACGCATGAGAGGGATCACCATCTGCTGGATGTAGTGCATTGCCTCAAGTTATATATATATATACACTGCACTCAGCCTTTCCTTAATGGAGATTCTCTTTTTGTCATCCCTGAGGGTCCTAGGGAGAGTCAGGCTGCATACAAGATTGCCTCTTGGATCAAGGCTACCATACTGTGGGTGCTTCCTGGGCTTACAATAACCAGGCCTCGGCTGAACAGCTGTGCAAGGCTGTGACTTGGTCACACATTCCTCAAACACTACCACATCAATTTCTTGGCCTCAGCTGAGGCCATTTTGGGCCAGGAGGCTTTTCAAGCAGTCTTTTTCTTTCTCTACTACCAGTTTGTTGTTCAGTAGTTTTTAGCCCCATTGGCTCCTGTTTGGCATGCTATGCTAGTTTGGTTTCCGTTGACACCTATGGTTATTCAGATCCAGTTGGTCCTAGGGAACGCTGATATCCTGGGACAAGATTTTTTTTTTTTTTATCTTTTCTCTCCCTGGAATCTTTGCGATGCTTTGCTATATCCCCATGGTACCTGGGTTCCATAATGAGCATAAGAGAAAATAGGATTTTAGTGTTCTTACTGCTTAAATCCTTTCTCTCTTAGAGTCTTAGTCCTTGAAGCCTTTCTTTTCTTCTTACTCTCTTACTTCTTTTGCTGTGGCTATGAATCATGTGAAGTAGGCTGGTGGTTGAGCTGGAGAAAGAAGAGTGAGTCTTCACCCCAAAGACTGTCTTTTGGGAAGTTCCCTGCACTGCTGGGGGAGGGAATCATCCCCATGGTACCCGTGTTCCATATGGACTAAAGAGAAAAGGATTTAACAGGTAAGAATACTAAAATTCTATTTTACTATGTCCTACAGTGGGGAAAAAAAGTATTTAGTCAGCCACCAATTGTGCAAATTCTCCCACTTAAAAAGATAAGAGAGGCCTGTCATTTTCATCATAGGTACACTTCAACTATGAGAGACAGAATGGGAGGAAAGAATACAGGAAATCACATTGTAGGATTTCTAATGAATTCATTGGTAAATTCCTCGGTATAATAAGTATTTGGTCACCTACAAACAAGCAAGATTTCTGGCTCTCACAGACCTGTAACTTCTTCTTTAAGAGTCTCCTCTGTCCTCCACTCGTTACCTGTATTAATGGCACCTGTTTGAACTTGTTATCAGTATAAAAGACACCTGTCCACAACCTCAAACAGTCACACTCCAAACTCCACTATGGCAAGACCAAAGAGCTGTCAAAGGACACCAGAAACAAAATTGTAGACCTGCACCAGGCTGGGAAGACTGAATCTGCAATAGGCAAGCAGCTTGGTGTGAAGAAATCAACTGTGGGAGCAATTATTCAAAAATGGAAGACATACAAGACCACTGATAATCTCCCTCGATCTGGGGCTCCACGCAAGATCTCACCCCGTGGTGTCAAAATGATCACAAGAACGGTGAGCAAAAATCCCAGAACCACACGGGGGGACCTAGTGAATGACCTGCAGAGAGCTGGGACCAGAGTAACAAAGGCTACCATCAGTAACACACTACGCCGCCAGGGACTCAAATCATGCAGTGCCAGACGTGTCCCCCTGCTTAAGCCAGTACGTGTCCGGGCCCGTCTGAAGTTTGCTAGAGAGCATATGGATGATCCAGAAGAGGACTGGGCTAATGTCATATGGTCAGATGAAACCAAAGTAGAACTTTTTGGTAAAAACTCAACTCGTCGTGTTTGGAGGAGAAAGAATGCTGAGTTGCATCCAAAGAACACCATACCTACGGTGAAGCATGGGGGTGGAAACATCATGCTTTGGGGCTGTTTTTCTGCAAAGGGACCAGGATGACTGGTCCGTGTAAAGGAAAGAATGAATGGGGCCATGTATCGTGAGATTTTGAGTGAAAACCTCCTTCCATCAGCAAGGGCATTGAAGATGAATCGTGGCTCGGTCTTTCAGCATGACAATGATACCAAACACACCGCCCGGGCAACGAAGGAGTGGCTTCGTAAGAAGCATTTCAAGGTCCTGGAGTGGCCTACCCAGTCTCCAGATCTCAACCCCATAGAAAACCTTTGGAGAGAGTTGAAAGTCCGTGTTGCCCAGCGACAGCCCCAAAACATCACTGCTCTAGAGGAGATCTGCATGGAGGAATGGTCCAAAATACCAGCAACAGTGTGTGAAAACCTTGTGAAGACTTACAGAAAACGTTTGACCTCTGTCATTGCCAACAAAGTGTATATAACAAAGTATTGATATGAACTTTTGTTATTGACCAAATACTTATTTTCAACCATAATTTGCAAATAAATTATTTAAAAATCAGACAATGTGATTTTATGGATTTTTTGTCTCATTCTGTCTCTCATAGTGTACCTATGATGAAAATTACAAGCCTCTCTCATCTTTTTAAGTGGGAGAACTTACACAATTGGTGGCTGACTAAATACTTTTTTGCCCCACTGTAAGTACTGGACACCACATGTATTAAATACGCTATAAATGTGCTATTACAATTAACCATATTCTTAACTTTATATGTCTTCCCAGTACTGTTACTTTTGATAATGCCCCTATTACTTTTTGGGAGTAGGGTACTAGTTAATATCCCTATCTGATATGCTGATTGGATTGGCCCATACTAATGGAAGATCTCATACTAGCTAAGGAGTAGGGAATAGACCTACTATTGTTTTTTTAAGAAAAACAGAAATATTAAAAATCTTATTGCAATATTAGAGTAAAAAAATAATTCAATTTAGTTAGCATATAAGATCTCAAGAGAATCCATGGTTGCCTTAGAAAGGACTGCATAACCTGTACTCTCCTCCTAAAACGTAATGAGTACATTTTCAGAAGTAGCAGTACTGGCAAGACATATAAAATTAAAGGGATAGTAAAGTTTCACAAAAAAGGCAGCTCAACTTAATCTTCATAGTTTTTGGGCTGTGGAGAGTATTATTTCAATACTTCCAGAGTTGTAGTTCAAGAGTAATTGAATGCTAAAGTATCCCCGTCCCTCCCCTTTTACGTAGTGTAAGCCACCTCCCCTCAGATATGGAATCTGGACCTGAGAACAGACACCTCACAGCAAGGGACAATCTTGTTACTGTAAGCATAAGGAACAAACCCTGCCCCCCCCCCCTTGACAGTTTTTTCAGGTTTTTCCTTATGCTCACTGAAGATTGTCCCTCTCAGCGATGCAGCCAGACAGTCTTGCTGCTCTGAGGTGAGCAGTGTTACATCAGTAAAAGGGGTAGGAGGGGGATATTTTAGCATTCAATTACTCTTGAAGTACAACTCTGACAATATTTAAATAACACTCTCCATGGCCCAAATACTATTAAGAATAATTGTAGCTGCTTTTATTGTGAAACATTACTATCCCTTTAAGAATAGGTTTAACTGTAACAGCACATGTAAAGTGTTTCTAATTACCTGTACATGTGGTGTCCAATTCGTAGGACATACTAAAAGGAAGCTAAAGATGTGTCAGAGAACATCTTAATAATATTAGGTTACGTGTGATAACACACAGTGTGCCTTATCATTTACTCATGAAACATAATGAAAATATTAAAGGGATGATGGTGCAGGTAATTGAACAGGTGCCTAACCCATATAGGAGGTAAGACTGATTGCAACTTCTAAGACTGTGAGAATCCTTTTGGATATACAAGCATAAAACATTGGCCCCCAATTTAGATATAGATCTTGCTGCTTTTATATAAGTCAGTTGAAGGCTCATTTTTAAGTTCACTTAGAAATACTCAGGAAGTGATTTTAGTTATCCTCAGTAAATGTCTATTAATTTTAATAACATCTTTTTTATTCCAAACACCATTATGATCTTGTTTTTTGGTTAACCACACATTTTTAAATAAGTGATTTACAACCAGGGCCACTACAGATGTGGTAGTCTGTTTTAAGGTTTTATAGGTCTTACAACATATACATTCCCTTTTTTAATCACATTGTATTGAAGGGATAGTATTACTTCAAAATTACTATCCCTCATATTGTAGCCCTTAATAAACTGAGTTAAATGACACCAGCGGCATCTCTCAAACCTTTATGGTTTAAGAGATAGCCACTTTCAAAGTTTCCTCTCCCCTGCTGTCAGTGTTTTGCTGCCAGCAGGGGAATCCGGTCCCGGGACAGGCGGAGGCTCTTCAGCAGAGCCGATATCTTGTTATGGAAGGAAAAATGATTAATTGAAACAGTCTTCTACGTGTGCTTGGTAACAAATCACACGTAGAAGACTGTTTCGATTAACTATTTTTCCTTCCATAATGAGATATCGGCTCTGTTTAAGAGCCTCCGCCTGTCCCGGGACCGGATTCCCCTGCTGGCAGCAGAACGCTGACAGCAGGGGAGAGGAAACTTTGCAAGTGGCTATCTCTTAAACCATAAAGGTTTGAGAGATGCCGCTGGTGTCGTTTAACTCAGTTTATTACGGGCTACAATATGAGGGATAGTAATTTTGAAGTAATACTATCCCTTTACTGTATTTTCAGTTCAGTTTTCACATTTTTTTATCTCAAGCTATCTACATATGTCTCTTACATCAGCATGTTTAATTATACAATGTGGAATGTTATTATGCCTATTTGAAATTATAAGCTTTGACATCAAACAGATGATCACTGATTTTCATCACCGATTTTCTGGTGGATTGTGCATGGAGGTTTTCATTCTTTGTTTATATGTGAAAATTTGCGGCTTCCCCCATAGTTCTGCTGACCACCATACTGTTCCGGATTTTTTAAATCAACTTAACATATCACATAATCCAATTATTTTGATTAATGCATTTCAACAAATCTTTTTATATATGCAAATTTTTCTCTTTTATTCTTGTACCTCAATTAGGTTTCATTTGAACGGATTATCAATTTGTCATTACAGCAGGAAAAGACCAGGAACACGTGATCGTTTGCTAAAGAGCTGTATTTGGGATACTGTATTAAACTCTTTAATATATGTTTTATAACATTGGGTGAGGTGGTAATACTATGGGGTAGGTTATGATTGATGTTTAATATTAATTTTGTTTTATATAGTTTGTTTTATTTTAAGTTGTCACAAGGGATTTGTTATAAAGGACACAGATATTCTGTTGCCCTTTGATACACCTGATGAAGTGGACAGGTCTCCCACGAAAAACGCATTTGGTTTGCCTGTCATTCACTACAATGCCAGTCCTGCACCACATCCCCCATGAGTTTCCTCTTCCAATCTTCATTGGCTAGTAGAGAGACAAAACAAGTGGTGCGGCCATCTTTCTAGATCTGGAGTTAGACGCTGCCAGAAAGACTCAACTCTGAAGATCTTGTTGCGCGGTACCAGAGGTCGCTGCTCGTGACTATGAACTGTGACCCCGAGATGCGATTTTCCCTTCTGGGTATATGTGAGTGTTCATGTGGCTATTATATGTATTTATGATGTATAAATAAGCACTACATAAATATATTCCATTTATTTCTCTTTCCTTGGGAATAACCTCAGAGCGCTGGTCTAAAAGACAAGTTTCATATTGGTACACAAGGCCACTAATGCGTAGCAGCACAAGAGAAAGGAAAATCAAATGACACATTGCTAAACGTCTATCTCGCTCTCAATTTTTTCATCTCCTGTCTCATAATCATATTTACCCCTTTGAGTGCCAGAGGGGTACGGAATGCATTGCTTTGCAGTGCATTCCGTAACCCTCCTGCACTCAAAGGGTTAACCATTCAACTCATGGAAGTTCATTGGACGCTTTCGCTTTAAGGTTAGCCCTTTCCTCTTCCACTTTTATGGCCTATTGGGTCTGTATCTTTATTTTAATTCTCATTTTATATTTTATCTGTATTTTTATTTCTGTTACATTATTTTTTAGTATTAGATTTTAATAATTATTAGTTGCTTTAATCATCTATATGAATCATTTTGCTTTTTGTCATACATACATTTTTTCTGTTGGTTATTAGTTTTTTCTTTTTTTCACTACATCATCCTTTCTTTTCACTCTTGTCATCATAATCTACATCATCCTGTTTTAGTGAGCCTTTACTCTACCTTCCCCTTCAGTTTGTATTTAGTGGGTAGTGCCCAGACTATTTTATTTCTTTACCACAACACCCAGGTTGAGAACCACTGCACTAAACAAACCCTTTTACACATGATGCAACACACATTAACAAGCAGATTAAATAAAGTTCCATATAATTTTATATTCATAAAGCCAAAATGTATTTGTGTTGTTTCTCCCCATTGATGCTTGCAACATCGCCAACGCATTGCTTTGCAAAGTTAATGGGCATCCAAGGGGTTAATATCAATATCTGGACAAGTGGGACTTTGTTTAAACCTAACTCACTTTCCTAAAGAGCCCAATAAGAAAGTTGTTGATCAGGGAATTTTTACTAGTTTGAAAACATCACTTTAGTCATCCATATGTAATCTGTCTAAATATAATAATCCCTTTAACCCTTTGAGTGCCAGAGGGGTGCGTTGTGTACCCCTCTGGCACTCAAAGGGTTAAGGACCAGAGGGTTGTTCAAGGCAATGCATTGAACACCCTCTGGTTCTTAAAGGCAGTGGTGTAATTATTCATTGGAGGACCTCATTTTTTGGGCCCCCAACACACAAATATTCTCCCAGGGGCATAACTGGAATCTATTGGGCTTAGATGCTGGGCCCTTTCACAACGTCACTCTCTGTAGACACGTTCATACTTAAAGGAGCAGTAAACTTTTTTAATGAAAACACATATTTTATAAATCTTTTCCTGCTGAATAAAACAAGGGTACTCCTCCTGCTGTCATATGTTCTTCTCAAAATGTATAATAGTTCAAATAATCATGAAGTGAATTTACTGTGTTTACTTCCTGAAAGTTCTAACTGACAGGAAATGACAGGCATTCTATCAGATTCTATGGAGAACTGTAAGTCACTGACTTTCTTGACTTTCCTCTCTATTAGAATGTAACAGGAAAAACTAATTAGAATTTGACCACCAGAGGGCACTGCTAATGTAAAAAAAAAAAAAACATGGGTTTAAATTGTAATAACTGTGGAAATATTAATCTCTTGGCAGTGGGAGTACCCTTATTTTGCTCAGTAGGAAAATCCCCACAAAATATTTTTTTCATAAAAAGTTTACTGCTCCTTTAAAGGGTTAAGGTCGTCTATTCTCCTTTACCAACAGAGAGACCTCCCAAGGAATCCATTGCAATCCACTTCTGCAACAAAACGGTTTGCTTGTCTTTCATCATTACCTGTTTGCACAGTAGATGTGTGCTTGTGATTCCTAATATCAACCTCTTTTTCAGAGACGCATCCATGATGGCTATGAGGCGGCGTATCCATGGCTTAACGCCAGAACAGATTCGGGCTCTGTCCAAGGAGGAGCTTCAGATGCCTGTCACTGTGACAGACTTTGAACTAGCTCTAAAGAAAATCTCAAAGTCCGTGTCTGCTTCGGACCTGGAGAAGTATGAAAAATGGATGGCTGAATTTGGTTCTGCTTAATAAATGGAAATTTTTTTAATATGTGTTCTGTATATTGCACTGGAGGCATTTTTTCATGAATATCCTCCTTGCTGTCACTGAAAATATCAAAATAGTAACCATTTATTTTGAGTTTAAATAATCTGCAGGTAAATTCAGTTTATTTTTTTTTGTTTTCTTCTATTTATGGCTGATAGGCCATCATATCACACTGCTCTGTCTGCTGTTTTTACATTATATTACTAGACCTACTATAATATTTCCTGTCATAAAGCTTTCTGCAAACCATTCCAGGAGCTTATTATCAAGGACATAAAAAAAAAAAAAAAAAACAGATATAGATGGGAAAAAAATGTATAGGCCATTTGGCAGGACATATTATGCTCTTGCAGAATATGTAAATTCAAAATAAAGGGTTATTATTCCCTAACTGAAAGAGTGTGCAACACAACCCACTGGTCCATAAAAGTTTAATATAAATATTCATTTGTGTGCTACATAATATAAATAATATATATAAAGGTTTAAGAGTAAGCCGAAACATTGACTTTTTACTTTTATTGTATACAACCAATGTACTTTAATCCCTTAACACCTTAAGGACCCATGACGGTCCTGCACCTTCATGGGTTGTTATGCCCTTAACGACCCATGACGGTCCAGGACCGTCATGGCTTAAATGATAGCAGCGTGCCTCCATGCACGCTGCTATCATTAAATCCAGGCTGAGACTGAGCGCTCCGAGACCGGGGCATTCAGTCTCAGCCCTTCTTCCTTCCTCCGGTTCATGCGATCGCCGTATCAGCGATCACATGTACCGGCATAGTGACAGACAGAGGCAGCATGCTGTCTGTGCCTGTCTCGTCTGCCTCTGTCTCGCTTGCTCTCAAAGTAAGGGAGACAGAAGTAGACGGGAGACACCTAGTGGTTAAAAAAAATACAGCAGTTGGGGGTATTAACCCCTTCACTGCTGGTGCAGGAGGCTGGCTAAATGCAGGTCAATTTTTGACCTGCAATTTTACACTTTAAAAAAAAAAAAAACACAACACACTTTTTTTTTTTTTTTTACAAAAACATTTTTATTTAAAAAAAAAATATATAATTAAACAATATTACAAGTGTGATTGTTGTGGAGCCATGTAATACACTTATATACACCACCAAATGCCAGGGACAAAAAAAGTGTCAAAATAGGGTGGGAAAAAGAGACATGGGGATTTTCACACAGGGGGGACAGTGGCCACTTTAAACTGCGCATTTTGTAGGTATGACTGACCGGTCATACCTTTCATGCAGTCTCCATAAAAATTTAACCCTTTGTGGCCCATTGATCCTAAGAGAAAAATCAAAAATGGTGGTGTTTTTACATTTTTTTACCTTTTTTTTTAATTTTAATAAAGTGAATGGTGGGTTATCCATATAAATAGGGTATCAAATGAAAGCCCTATTTATACTTAAAAAAACAGTATATAATTTATGGGGGTGGAATAAAAGCCTAAGAGGGAAAACACTGTTGAACAAAGACATAGTCAAAAAGGTCAGAATTGCTCCGGTTCTTAAGGGAAAACGACCTCAGATTTTCCCGGTCCTTAAGGGGTTAAAGACCAGGGGTGAGATGTAACGCATTTCTTTGTTATATGTTTCACACCACTTCCGGTGCTTAAAGGGGTAATTACAGGAACTGCTAACCTTTTACACCTTCTATAACTGAAATGTATCTAGTTCATTGTTTCGCAATGCTTTAGAGACATCTCTAACCTCTAAGTTGTTAATTAAGGGTTTGTAAACAAACATTAACAATCACTTTGATGCATAAGGTTCCATTAATAAGACATTTTCCAGAAAAGGACAGCTTGATAAGGTCAATGGAGAATATCACCTCTAAACAGCCTAACACTTAGCTAAACCAGTAAACATAAAGTATCTCCTTCTTATCATATTTGATAATTAGAGAGGCTAAGTACCGTAGATATTCAAAATGGTAAACTGACAGTATTTATTATTAGGTTTTATAACATTAAAAAAGGGAATTAAAGGGGATGTTTAGCCCTTTTACGACTTTGCCTAAATCTGTTCCTTATCAATAATAAATAATGGAAAGTGTAACCTTTAAAAAAAAAAAAAAAAAAGCCCATTTGGAGAAATTCAAAGATTAAATGTACCTCTGTACCTACTTCCAACAGACAGTGCTGATCTGTACTGTAGTCTGAGCTTCTCTCCAGCCTCCTCCGATGACACAGGCTGTCTGTCTCTAAGCTGGAGCGATCTCATCGGAAGCGATCGATTTCTGGCCAATGAGATCGCTCCCGCTTAGAAACAGACAGCCTCCATCATCGGAGGAGGCTGGAGAGAAGCTCAGACTACGGTACCGATCCGGTCAGCACTGTCTGCCGAAAGTATGTACAGAGGTACATTTAATCTTTGAATTTCTCCACACGGGCGGATTGTTGTTTTTTTTTTTTGTTTTTCTTTGTTTTTTTAAACTTTCCATTATTTATAATTGATAAGGAAAAGATTTAGGCAAAGCTGTGAAGGGGGTAAACATCCCGTTTAACTGCTTAAAGTGGAACTATCACCCCAAGTTCCCCCCCAATAATTAGTCATATAGAGATAAGCTTAGAAATAGTATTATTATCCAGCATAAATACTGTGTTATTAAGAAATCGTACTTCTTCTGAGACTGACGGCCAAGCTTCTTGCTTTAGAGGCATCTGCACACCTGCACCATCAGTCCCTTCCTGTTACCTTAAGGTACAATAGAGGAGACCAGAACTGACAGTACAGGTGCGCAGATGTCTCTAATCCAAGATGTCTACGCTGATGCCTAGCCGTCAGTCTCAGAAGCTCGATTTCTTAATAACGCGGTACTTATGATGGATAATAGTACTGTATTTTAAGTTTATCACTATATGAATTTATTTGGGGTGATAGTCCCAATTTAAGGACCACAAGGGTTTGGAAGGAATTGCTTTGCAATACCTTGAACAGATCGGTTGTCTTTAAGGGGTAAAAGGACAAATATCATGTTTTACTAAGTCTACTTCTACAAGAGCAGATTTAGTAAAAAGCCTAAAACTGTACCTGTAAAAAAATAATCTTGTCAGCTGAAAGCGGGGACTGGTCAAAAGTAGGAAATCTGTGGCTTAAGCCAAACTCTGCCCTGGATCTGAGTGTAGTGCCATAGACTGCTAGGGACTATCACATAATAGTTTGCCTTTGAAGGTAAAGTAACACCCCTTAATAATCTCTCACTTATCTTACTATAGCGATTAAATCATATCACCTATGACATTGCACTCCTGTATGTCATGTTCATAGAATCAAACATGACACTTGCTAGCGAGACCACAGGACATAAACTCTGTCCCCTACACAAGGTAATCTTAACCCTTAAAGAACCAGAATGGTATGCAACACGTTGCTTTGCAACTGCAAACAACTGTCACAACTGGCACAAGGGCAAAATTCCTAGGGGTCATTGCGATTTTATGGCCATAGTAAGGTAGGTAGCAAATTATTATTTAGAAGTTATACTTCTCCTTCAAGGTTAACATGCAAAATGTATTTTAGTACTATAGATACTGTATATCTAATTAAAGGGATAGTAGTGCTTCACAATAAAAGCAGCTCCAATTAATCTTCATAGTATTTGGGCCATGGAGAGTGTTATTTCAATACTGTCAGAGTTGTAGTTCAAAAGTAATTGAATGATAAAGTATCCCCCTCCCGCCCCTTTTACTGATGTAACACTGCTCACCTGAGAGCAGCAAGACTGTCTGGATGGATTGCAGAGAGGGACAATCTTCAGTGAGCAAAGAAAAAACCTGTCAAGGTGGCCACATCTGAAGGGAGGCGGCATACACTAGGTAAAAGGGGTGGGAGGGGTATAATTTATCATTCAATTACTTTTAAACTACAACTCTGACAGTAGTGAAATAGCACTCTCCATGGCCCAAATACTATGAAGATCAATTGGAGCTGCTGTTTTTGTAAAACATTACTACCCCTTTAAATGCAGGTTTACCTAGAGATGTATTTTAAGGCCTATGATGCTAGCAATATATCCAATTGTAGTAATAGGAAGGGAAAGGGATGAATTAAGTAATATGATGGCTAATGTCCATTTTAATCCACTAATGGGCCCTGGGCAAAGTGTAATCTATCAGGCCTACTTAAACCTTGGATGCCAGAGAGGTCTCAAACAAATTGCTTCACAATGCTTTGGAGACCTGTCTAGTGTCCAAGGGATTAAATAATAACCACCCATTTCTTCCTCCAGCTAAAATGAATACTCATTCTTATAGGTGTTCCTTACAATTTTAGCTTTGTAAAATGCTGTGTGCTTTCACCTAGGCTAAAACAATGCTGAGCACTTCCACCTACAGTACCTTGGCAGAATACACAGTTTTCATACTCACCTTCACCCCCAGCTCTATTGTGTTCTTGGGAAACTAGAGAACCAGAGGGCTCCCAACTATGTTGAATAATCAGTCAGAAGACTTCTTTAACTCCTTAAGAACCCATGATGGTCCTGGACCGTCATGGCTTGTTATACCCTTAAGGACCCATGACGGTCCTAGACCATCATGGAATTTTGGGCTCCCCGCACGGCTGTATGCCATTTGGGGAGTCCGGAATCGGATTTAAAAAAAATGCTCCGTGGTCCTTAAGTGACCTCCGTGCGTAACAAGGCGTTACTTGTTGATTTCACCTTATACTAGTGTACCCTTGTGCCTTCCCACTTTGCTCTGTTGTTAAAACTGGCCTGTGTTACTGTTTACTGGACCAACATATAGTTGAAATTACAAGTTTTTCAAACTCTGCATAGGCATTTTACCTTGACATTACTACAAGGAAAGGTCCATCAATGATCTCTACTCCATTATGTGTATAGGGACCAGAACATTAATGTGTGCATTTTTCAAACAAACATACTTGGAGGTATTAATATATTCTAGTCTTATTTGTATCATATATAAATATAAAGGTCTCTTATTTTGTATTTTCACATAGCATACAAGTGGATATTTTGTTAATTTTATAAAGACTGTCACATTTTAGTGAAAATAAGGAATGTACTCCTTGCACCGATACATAGGCAGTGCATTGTATTTATACTGCTTATGTGCAATATATGCAGGAGGTTATAGACTGTACATTGTATTTGGACTGTATGTCACCAACAAGATGTGTGCACTCATTGTCCTTTAGCATCAGTATGAAGAATTGTATTAATGCTGTAAGATGAGTGTCTGCCATATTTTCTATGATTGCATTCTATTGTTTGAAGTGGTGGAGCGCCACACGAGTGCTTTGTTCAGTTGTATGCCTCCATTCTCTTCTATGCGACTACAGACTTTTATTTTAGTACAATATGTCAGTTTGACTTACAGTATGGCTTTCTATTCTTTTTATTCTGTATTTGTACATTGGACCTTTTGTATAAAAATAAACAGGAGCAATTCTGGAACATGGCAACTGAACTATGGGAGACAAAACATTCTCAGTGTCCATTGATGTAAATAGAGCTTTTAAGCCCTGCATACTTTGAGAGGTCTCTAATAAATTGTGAAGCACAGCTTTGAGACCTTTCATGAGGTTAAAAAAAACATTACATTTATGGGGATTTTTATTTGTCCCCTTTGGTGCTGTTAGTTTGTACCATATTTGCTTAAGTTTGCTTTTGTATATAAACCCCATTGAATCTATTTGCTCTCTTCTCTTAGCCCACTTTGGAAAATATGATAAGAATTGAGACAGTCACAATAAAATAAGCACAAGAAACTACTTTTGAGCACTGCCAAACTGTTACTTAGTAAGCTTTTTATGTGTATAAAATGGCTGCTTTGTGCCACTTGTGCGAAGGCTTGGGCAATGTGAATATCTCTGGGCATTTTGGGCTATTCCATTCCTTTTTTGTTTAATGCCATGTATTAATCATCACAGATTTATTTTTCCTCCTACCTGTTATAGTGGTGGCATTAACAGCTTAATGACGTTACTGTTGAGTGCCAAGAGGGTTGCGTACACTGGTATGAATTAAAGCCTATGTGCAAAAGCAAAGTTATATATAAGCACAGTAGATGAGCTATGCTGGCTGGCTAGTATATTCTCACTTTCTGTTTGTGTGCGGTGGATATTTATCTCAAAGAGAAGTTAGTGATTAGATTAGTTATTCATGGCTGCAGTACTCGAGACTCACCAATGGGTCATTTTTTTTAAATATATATTTAATTAAGTACAGGTAGATGGATTAAATGACTGAGCTGCTGATTACAAGCTTGTGATCAACCTGGAGTATCCTGAAAACATGAACTGTTGGTGTCTGTGGAACTAATGTTGAGAATTGCTGGACCTGAAGAAGCCAACTTTACAACAGGGGAACACATTTACTACATTTCCATTGAACTCATTTAATTCTAAAGAGGTCAACAACGCTTTGAGAAGCAATGAGTTGGAAAACTCTCTGGTATTCCTGTACCTTCAGAAATTTGGTAGCTTGAGTTAAAACAACTTGGGGATTATGCACTAAGGTGTGATAATTTAATCATGCATGGGATAGGCATAAGGCTGTCCTCAACATAAGACAAGACCAAGGATCAAAAAAGGTCTGCGGTTTTTACAGTAGGAAAATCGGCAGACTAGATGGGCCGAATGGTTCTTATCTGACATCAAATTCTATGTTTCTATAAAGAGGTGATAAAGTGGAAATGGCTTCTCCAGTTATATCACTTCTCCAATTCATATGTTATTCTGTAGAGGTTATGCACTAAGATTTCCTAAGTTGGAGAAATCTTAGTGCATAAGCTCCACAGAATAACATAACGTCTGGAGAAGTGATATCACTAGAAAAGTCATCTCCACTTTATCACCTCTTCTTCACACCTTAGTCCTTAACCCCCCTGGAGTTCTTATTTGTTCTTTGTGGTGTAGTTGACTTGCCCCGAAATTAACTCAGGGTAATATACACTAAGGTGAGATAAAGGAGCAATACCTTCTCAAGTGTGATAAACGTACACTTCCTGTGTTATTATGTGTAGCCTAATCTCTAACTTGAAAGATCTTCGTATTGTTACGGTTGGCAGGCAAAACCAGGAGTCAGATGGTATAGTTAATAGAACCTTTATTATGAGAATAATGCAATATATAAATATACACACAGTGGGTGATTGAAAAGGTGAGCACTGTATCAGGAATAGCAGTCTCTCAATCTCTGCACCACACTGACCGAGAGTAGGCCTCAGCCCACTGGAGTCTCGTGGTAAGGTAACGCCCAAGAGATACTGACTCAGCCAGCAGTAAGTAGCTAGGAGTCTGCTAGAGCCCCAGGTCAGTACTAGGAAGGATGTCTGAATAACGGAACCAACAAACTGAGTGAACAGACAAAGCCTTCTAGTAAGCACCAGATAGGATAGTCAGACAAGCCAAAGTCATACACGGAGCAGGTAGTCAGCCAGAGCCATAGAGTTTCACCAGAAAGGATATCCACTGAAGCGATGGAATGCTGGATGCGCAGTGGATAGAGCCCCAGGTCAACACCAGAGTGGGTAGTCAGACAAGCCTAGGTCATACACGGAGCGGGTAGTCAACCAGAGCCACAGGTTTACACCAGATAGGATATCCACTGGAGCATATGAATGCTGGATGCACAGTGGATAGAGCCCCAGGGCAACACCAGAGTGGGTAGTCAGACAAGCCTAGGTCATACACGAAGCGGATAGCCAGCCAGAGCCACAGGTTTGCACCAGAAAGGATATCTGAGCCAAATCGGAACACCAAGGAGAATAGTCAGACAGATCCACAGGTCAACACCAGAATGGATGGACAGACAAACCAGATCATACACAGGAATACTAGAAAATGAACTGCTCAGAACAACAACGTAAGGGTGACTGAGTCGGGACTCAGTCTACCCTTTAAACCCCTCCACAGGAAGTAGGTAGGAGGAGCAACTAGAGGGAGGAAGTAGGTAGGAGGAGACTACAGGAAACAAACACACATAAAACAGATGCCTGCAGCATGCTTGAAGCCTCTTGCCTGCAGATGACACATGGAAAGATGCTGAGTGGAGCTGGAAACAAGGTACTGTGACAAGTATGTAGGCTCCTTGGAATAAGATAAGGATTGGAGTTTACAACTCCCCTTTACTACACCTTCGTGTATATCCCCAGGTCTTCTTAGTACACCAACCTCCTTATGATCCTTTGCAGATACACTTGAGTCTCAGACTTTTTACAGACTGCAGCTAGAGGACACTCATCAATCAGTGTCAGTAAGAGAACATAAATAGGGGATAGGCTCACAATGAAAGAAAACGAAAGCCAACAGTTGAACTAAATTGATATATACCACTACAATAATAAAACATACATTAAAACCTTTCTGTTCATTTAAAAGGCAGGGCTGGTGCAATAAATACATTAGTACTGTGCACTCCTGCAAAATTAACATTTGATAAGTGTCCTCCATTAATTACGAGGTCTGGTCTCCTTACCCTTGATACAATTGGTGCCAGTGATTTTTGTAATCTAATCAATGAAAAAAGTCCTTGAAATAAAGTTGAAAAATGCTGGTTCTTAGCTTGGGCAAGTCAGTTGATGGACCTTCAGTGTTGGGGACTACCGCTTCCATCATCCCCCACCAGCCATTGGCTAGTCCAACAATTGACTTCCTCTGTTCTAAGCCTGTTGTATTTGGGTGAGGTAGAGAAGGCTTTCCATATAGGAAGTGGTAGTATGAATAGTGAAAAAAAAACCTTTTTATTTCAAAATCTATGTTAAAGCTGCTTTAACGCCCATCCATTTTTACTCATTAATATGGTCACAATTTAGCAATTTTCTGTTATGATATTGTTTTATGGAGAATATGTTGAAGGGAGACCAATTTTTTTAATGTATAAGAATGCAGAACGGAGTTGTTGATTCGCTGACGTGTAACATTGTTTTTGTTATTTATTAACTCATTCATATTTGTATTGTCTCATTGTGTTTTTATAACAATTAAAAAGGAAGTAAACTGAACTGAATTGATTTATAACAGCTGACTTTTTCTTGGAAAGCAAATGATAGAATCAGAAAGTAGAGCAAAAAGTGTGGAATTACAAGGTCGTAACAATCAGAAGCTTTTGAACCTTACAGGATCTTTTACACGTAGAAATTATTAAAATGCAGCTTTATTTACATTGAAATAGAATGCACATAATACAGTGTATGCTTGGAGAGGCTGCACATAGAAGATGGATACAACTGCAGGAGAAATTGCTGGAAGCAGGAAAATGAGCATTATGTGGCAGTGTTGCAAAGTGTAAGACTCAAGAAAAAAGAAAAAACAGGATGCGCTCCTGGTGTAATATCTTCGGATCAAAAACCACCACCTTTCACCATAAGCAAATACACTCACAAGGATAGTTGCTGAACTTAACACTTATGTGTAGTCCAGCTGCAATCGCTTCCAGGATATATTCGCAACTGCCCCCCTCTTTAGCAGTATCCAATGGCATCTCCACTGCCAAGGACAGTCAACCACCACGTGGAAGCAAGAACATGTAAAAGAAGAAACAAAAAATAGGAGGAGCACCTATAGTGTATTATCCAATGTGGCCACAAAAGAGATGCACTCACAATGTATTATTGTTGACCGTCTAGCTTATGCCAGCAATCAACTTGTAAAACTTGCAGGGTACTTTACCTGTCCCTGTTTGGGTGCCATGGTTCCTCTCTTCTCAGGATCCTTCGATTTATCGTTAGCAGGTAATTCACGACAGAGCAAAAAAATCATAAAAGTAATAGTATATAAAAAATAAAAAGTTTGTAACCGAATTAAAAAAAATACAATACATTACCATTTAGCCTGTTTTGTCTGGTTTAATAAATTTGTATTTTTTTTAATTCGGCTACAAATTTTATTTATTTTTTTTATATACTATTACTTGTGGATTTTTTGCTGTGTAGTGAATTAATAAATTGAAGGATCCAGAGAGGAGAGGAACCACGGCACATAAGCAGGGATGGGTAAAGTACCCTGCAAGTTTTACAAGTTGATTGCTGGCACAAGCTAGATGGTCAACAATAATACATTGTGAGTGCATCTCTTTTGTGTGATTTGACAAGTACAAATGTACATCGGATAATACAATATAGTCGCTCCTCCTATTTTTTGTTTGTTCTTTTACAAGTGAAAGACTCTAGCTCGCCCACAAAAACCAATATAGAAAAATTGCCCTCTTTTTACCAGGTGGTGCTGTTGCAAACAGATTCCTTTAAAATGATATTAATGTTTCATAATAAAAGCAGCTCTAATTAATCATCATAGTATGTGGGTCTTGGAGAGTGTTATTTCAATTTTGTCATAGTTGTAGTTCAAGAGTAATTGAATGATAAAGTATCCCCCGTCCTCCCCTTTTACTGAAATAACACTGCTCACCTAAGAGCAGCAGGGAGTGTCCAGGTAGATTGCAGAGAGGGACAATCTTCAATTAAGATAAGGGAAACAGCTGAAAAACCTGTCAAGGGGAACAGGGTTTTCATTGTTCTCACAGTAGAATATTGACCCTTGATGTGAGCTGTCTGGTCTGTGGAATGGATTCCACATCTGAGGGGAGATGGCTTACACTAGGTAAAAGGGGAGGGAGGAGGAAACTTTATCATTCAATTACTCTTGAACTACAACTCTCACAGTATTGAAATAACACCCTCTATGACTCAGTTGCTATGAAGATTAATTGGAGCTGATATTTTTGTGAAACTTTACTATCACTTAAAAAAAAAAATTGCTTAAGCTATAGTAGCCTTTGCATGAACCAACTCCCAACAATAGGAGTACCAGTGTTTTATTCAGAGCGGAAAGCCTTAACCCTTTGAGTGCCAGAGGGCACTAAAAGGGTTAAACCAGGGGTAGTCAATTTTCAGTTACTGCTTCGGGATAATGAGCCGTGGCCTGTAATACTTGAAGGTCCGCCAACTGTCCATCTAACTTACCCCTGCCTTACACTATATATGCTCACACACCCTTGTTAACAGCTACAAACTAAAGTGATAATACATTATAGCTTATGGCTTACACAGGAGAAATATAGAGAACTTCTGGTTGAATAGGAATAGAGGATTTTCTACACAGCAGTTCATCAACTTACAAATTAAAAACGACAATCACCGCTGATTTCCATGACCTCAGCCACAATTATTAGATTTAATTTATAATGTTATAATAAAGGGAATGGGGTCTAGTTAAAGCTGTCAGTTATGTTTTACTGAAATGCTTAATTATCTTTCAGCGAGTCCCTGCTCACTACTGCTCATCATATTGTGGTTCCTTTCTTCTCACGATTCCTCTTGACATTAAACTAGTCATTTGCACATACAGAGATCGATGGGTGAAGTTAGAAGGTAATTATTTCTTCTCCATGTTTTTAATTGCTAATTTGACTTTTGGGTGGTCTGGGCTTTTAATCCATTGCGTGCCAGAATGGAGTTCACTGTATTGCAGAGTAGCTGGCACTCAAAGGGTTCATAGATTCTCTTCTGTGAAATACTAAAGGAGAAATGTGTAAATGTCTAATTCTGTATAGTGCAGTTCTAGACCAAACCAAAGGCACTATAGGGGACTAATAAAAATCCTGCTAACCTCCACATGTTTAAATGGGGCTTCTCAACACCTTGAATGAAGACCTCTCTAGAATTAAAGGGGTTAAAATACCAGTTTAAATGAATAGTAATGGTTATTTATCCCCTCTGGTGTACATGAATTGCCCCAGGAATTCTTAATTTTGTTTTTACATAAGACTGTTTACAAAAATGATATCTGCTAATTCTGATCTTTAACCCTGTGGATGCCAGAGAGATGTCTGACACATTACTTTGCAATACGTTGGACACTTCTCTGACACTCAAAGAGTTAAGTCCGTTTTAGAGTTACTTGTTTCATAAAGAATTACTACACTTCCTAAAAACTGACCGTATTGGCATTTTGTTGGAATATTATGGAAATAAACTTTATATGAAATTATATGTACGCATGTATTTTGTATTTATTCATACAGTATAACATGAATTTTTCCAGTAATTTCATGTTTTAAAACTAGAATTACTATAACAAATTTTTAAAGACCATTTGTTTTCATGTCAGTTTTGACTGCTTCCAATTTTAACCTTTTGCATGCCAGAGGGATGCCCAGTGTATTGCTAAGCAGAGTCTTTAGCCCTTCAAGTAACCAACACATTGCATTCAAGGGGTTAAAGCCCCATTTAAATCCAAGGTAATTAATGAATTTTTAGTTGTTCCCTATGTTACTGTCAGTTTGCCCCAGAATTACTGCACTTTTCTTTTGTGCGTATGGACCTTCACCGGTTAAAGTACACCCTAGCGTTCAAGGGGTTAAAAGGACCATTCATATTAATGGAGATTTTGGTAATTTTTATATGTTACAGTTTTTTGCTGTTTGATTGTCACAGGATTGCAGCCCTTTTATTTTGGACATATGGTCTTTATCTCATGAAAAACGATAGTATGGAAGACAAAATGCAATTTTTCTTTTCAACACATAGCACTTAGTTGACCTCTATTGACGTCCTATTTGGTTTCATAATATATGTGGTCCTTGTTCCTAGTTATTTAATGAAGGTTATATTACTGTATGTTAAAAGGAAATGTTAACTTTAGAGTTTCTGAATTATGCCTTATTACTGAAAGAATGAAACTGCTTATGTGGATGCAGAGGTTTCTCAATTCTATAGTCTAAATCCATATACTTATCTTATACGTATCTTACCGCCCCTGTTTGGTTTGCAACTCGTTAGGATCCTCCACACTCCACCATTCAGATCTCCTCTCCTCCTGTACTCCACAGCGTCGGCCCCAATCGAGATGGACTTGTTAAAGTTGTGTTGTCTCTCCAAGAAGTTGTCTCGTATCAAAAAATATTTATTAAAACAATTAATATAAAACATATTAATAAACGTTTTGCAGCAATCCACGCTGCTTCTTCAGCTAATATAGGTAAAATGAATTGTTTGAGATCCTTTGTGAGTGGAGGCTGAGGAGGGCAGCCAAACATCTATTCTGGTGATAATTGATTAAAGCGGAACTAACAGCCCTATAAGTTGTAACCTGAATTAGAGCACTATAATCCATTATAACACGCTGTGTATGTATTTTGTTTTGTAAACCTGTTATTAAAGAATAATCACTAATTGCAAAAGGTACCTGGTGACATCTTCCCCCCAGAAAAGCACATTGCGCATGTCAGCACAGAGCCGATTGGCTGTCTTCTAACTCCCCCCAGCTACACGAAAACACCTACGTCATCAGCTTTACATTCTTCTCCTGGTCCGAGAATCTAAAGCTGATGATGTAGGTGTTTTCGTGTAGCCAGGGGGAGTTACAAGAGAGCCGATCGGCTCTGTGCTGACATGCGCAATGCGCTTTTCTGGGGGGAAGACGTCACCAGGTACATTTTGCAATTAGTGATTATTCTTTAATAACAGGTTTACAAAACAAATAAACAGCGTGTTATAATGGATTATAGTGCTATAATTCAGGCTACAACTTATAGGGGTGTTAGTTCCGCTTTAAGGGACAGCTTATATAAACCCTGAGCGTGATTGGCGGTTAACATATAAGTGTGCAACCGGCATATACTCTTGTGAGTATTATTCCAAGGTGGTGGTGAGGTGTGGATTATACCTAAAGGTTAATACACTAGGAAGCTCCCCTCTTTTTTTCATTTTTGTTTCCTATTAATACTAAACATGCTGGCATCTAGTAAAGAATAGTTGTTAAAATTGAAATACTGTATTTATTAGCCAAGAAAATATTTTTATAGATATGAACATAATGTTCTAGATAACGTTCTAGAAAACCAGTAGAATAGCCGTATGCATGATTATGGAAGCTGGTACTCAAGTGGTTGGTGTATATTCAGTGTATATGATCTTGAAAAAAGGCTCTGATGACCAAAATGTTACTAATGTACCTGGAATTAACACTAAACACATGAGTATTATTTTTCGTGTATATGTAATATGTTCAGTCACATGATCGATGATTATTAGTAGCACAGAAAATCCTCAAACGATAGACACTTAATGGATACAACACACCTGAATACTACATTAAATCTTACAAATAAGCAATTATAACATGGGGAAATCTTGCAACCTATTCACCTTTCAATGATCAGTACTAAAATATGAATTTAAAATTTAATTTTAAAACTATGGACAAAACTTGGAATAAAGGGAAATGAAACCAAAACCATGGACTGTCCTTGGAACTCTGGTACATTTGGGAGGTGTAATAATGAACTAGATGTGTTTCATTCTACATTCAGGAAAAATGTTCAAAGAAAATAGGAAACTGAGAGTTAAATTCATTGGCATGTTAGTCTTTTGTTAGTAAGATGACCAGTCTTTGAAGAAGTCTCTGGTGTCTCTCATGTTTGTGGGCAAGCAACTGTTTGGCCCGGAATCGAGAAGGTTATCAGCCACTCGATGAGAGGCAAGGGTACCGTTGATGCTTCAGGTTATTCCTAAATGATCCTTTTTCTTGGCAGATGTGTGATTTTTGCTACCCCACTTCAGTAACGGTACATGCCCAGGACATAGATTCCCTCAGAAATCAATAAGCATTCCACCCCAAACCCAAGCAGGCTTGGTCAGGAGCAGAAGCCCAAAACTGACAAACCTTTCAGGTCACGGCACGTTCCACTGGGTCGGTGGGTATCTCTTGGGTGTGCAAGAATCAGGCCTTTGCTGAGCAGCTGTGTAAGGTGATGACATGGTAGTCACTTCATACCTTTTTCAAGGTACAAGCAACACTTCAAATATTAATGTGCTGGCCTCGGCTGAAGCCATTTGTGGCCTGAAGGTCCTACAGGTTGTTGTGCCTATGTAGGTGTCCTTCCTGAATTTATTTTGGCCAGAAATCTGTTAGTTCCTATTCTTTGGTTTTCAGTATCTGTGTCCACTGACACCCGAGTTTCATGGTGTACCTGTTTGTTTTCTTTGGAACTTGTCTGTGTCTGGAGGGGTTCTTCTCTTTTCATCCCTGGAATCTTGGTGGATGCTTTGATCTATCCCCATCATTCATGTGTTCCACATTTCATGAAAGAGACACATTTGAGAAACATTACAAAGTCTCATCATGTTTGACTTGGTTGATACCAATTATGGGTGAAAAGTCCTCCATGCAGTAGTGCCTGTGTAGGTGTTTTTTCTTTTTTTTTTTTCCTTCTTCTTTTCTGGTAACCTTACTTCTGCTGCATAGTTGTGTGTGATGGTGTCCACTAACACCTGAGGTTCATGCTTTTATTTTGTTTTGCCTTTGTAAGACTGGATTTATTCTTGGAAGTTTTCCCCACCTCCCTGGAATTCTGGTTGTGACAGCTTTGATATGTGCCCAAACTTTCTGTATTCCACAACGGACCAAGAGAAACCAATTTATTGGTAAGTACACAAAAATCCCTTTAACTGGGACCGAGTCATCTTGTCCTGTTGACACTTAACATGCTAAAAATGTGCCCTGTGTTCTCTTCTAGGAATAGTACCATAATCCTTACAAAATTGGGTTTCCTGTAATACATATCTGTTATGAGTATGCAGATGCTGCAGGGATATATATATATATATATATATATATATATATATATATATATTTATTTATTGTATTACTGTGGCAGCTCTGAGATACGTTATAGATTTTGTAGACATAGTAAGATCTGGGGTTCAGGGGTAAAAAAAAAACTGGCCTAGACTAGCAGCAGACTGGCAAGCAACCCTCTATGAACCCCAATGTTATACCTGAAAGCACTTCAATAGGGTCTGTGGAGGCTGCGTGCTTTAAATATCTCTGTTTACACTCTTTCAAAGAACCAATGAATGATCACTGGGTTCTCTTTTTAGACTCCAGTGGGGTGCCAAGGATTGAAATGAAGTTCCAGCTTCATTGGTAGATGTGCTTCTAATGGAGAAGACCTGGCAATAGGCTATTCTCTTTGTGCTAGTTGCCCTTAAAAATCCCTACTGAAATCAAAGAATTTTGTTTATTTCCCTCCTATAGTACATTTGGGATTATTCCTCTTTTCTTTTGACACAAATGATGTATGTGTTAACCCCCCTTCAACACATTGCTCTCTAGCATTCAAGAGATTTATAAACGTGTTTTTTTTTATAAATGTATCATTGCCTTAATAGTTTGTGTCATTGTCTCTCTCAGCTTGCATTTGTCATTCCATCCTCCATTACCTCAAATCAGCAGTGAAAAAGAATTAGTAATTGATGACACAAAGTATACTATGATATTCACTAGGTGACTTCTATAATCATTCAATAAGACATATTAGAATTTATAATGGAGGATACAAAGGTCTTATTTACAATTTATGCATCTTTTAAAATAGGACTACAGAGCATAATTATACAATTAATCATAAAATGATGCCCTAAAAGTAATAAATAACTGACCACCTAGCACACAATGGTACTACTGCTGAGTTATTACCGTTTAAATACTTGCATTTTTATATTAACAGTG